>JAYJMH010006687.1:0-25541 GCA_036873815.1 Phacellophora camtschatica
TTCAGTACATAATGACATTAATAAACTGCTTAAAGGTCATCAAATAATTAACTGAAGCTAACTAATAGCTCGCGCTACATAGCTAGCCAATCCTAAACATTTTGCCCTAAACATTCCCTTAAGAGAAATTTAAATTGCTCTTCGGATAAAGGATGGTGAAACCCTTTAAAATTATCTACAAAATTTACATCTGCTATCTCTATTGCCTGTTATTTCAAACATTCGAATTTCTATTCGAATTTTTATAAGGGCTCTTCTTTAAATTTTTGAAATTAAGTAAGGGCACTTATTTAATTTGGGCAATTTTGTTAATTTTTTCGTCATTGAAAAAGGCACTTTCTTGTCACAAATTTGTTCAAAATTGTAACAATACGATTTTTTTTATTAATCTTCGAGAAAAAGGGCCCTTCAATCTATTTTTTCGGGACAAAAAGGGGCGCTTTAAAGATAAATTCGTGCTTATAGAAGGGCATATTTAAATTTCATCGGAGTAAAAAAATGGCACTTTTCAATTTTTCACGTAAAGAAAGGGCACATTTTTTAATTTTGAGGGCACTTTTTCCATGTTTGCAAAAAGGTGGAGGGCACGTGCCCCTAGTGCCCCTAGTGCCCCCCGGTTCCTACGTCTTTGTCCCGTTGTCACAATTCTGCTTAGATAAAGTTTCCAAGATGACACTATAAAAGCCAAAGTGAACATGATAATTGGAAATCTGCTCATATTTGCATGTTCTTCTGCGCAGGAGATGTGGACCGTTTGACGGTGCGATGGTGCGACGATTTTTAGGCACGCTAAAATTGGCCCCCTGCACATGCTGTATAATGCTTATTTACTTCTTAAGTACTTTACATGTGTGCCCCCTAAAATCGGAAAGTGCCCCTTTTTCTTTCACTTTTGAACAGTACCGCAACTTGAGTATATAAATACTTGAGTATATAAATACGTAGCAAAACATGAATATCGATGAATATAAGAAAATACAAATGGAAATTAATTTTCCGTGTAGGAAAAAGCTTAAATTTTTAGTTAAAATCCCCTATTCTCAGCTATGACGGAGATAACGGAAGATTATAAATAACCGAGAAAATTAATTGTCTTAAGGTTAATTAAGCGAGAGCCAGGTTTTTGTCTGTGCACTAAACAACAAAAATTACAACAAATTGTAAGTGTGGTACAACTTGAAAAAGGCAAATTTGGTACTGGCTGTTATGAGTGTTATTAGGAATAAGTACTCTTGACAAGCCAAAAAGGGGTTTTTACAGTCTATGTTACCTAAAGATGATGAAAAAATCGATGTGAATTTACATCGATGTGAATTTCTACAAAATATACATACAGTGTTTTTGAGCATGAAAAGAGACTTCGGCAAATTTATGTTTACTCCTTCTGACTGGTATTTATACTATATTACAGTGGAACCTCCATTTAACGGACATCTATGAGACCAATGTTATTGTCCGTTATAGAGAGGTGTCCGTTGTCTGGAGGTGTCCGTTAGTTGAGGTTCTACTGTGCATAGCAAGCATGTTGTCTTGTTTTAAGTTAAACATGTAAAGAATGTACATCTGCAACCTTGGAAATAAATTTGCAATATCCCTGCATTTAAAATGAATATGACATGGACATTTTTATTTGCTAGATTAATCAAATCAACCTTGCTTGTTACGGTGATGTAGTTATTTTTTTAATATAAAGATTGTTTTTGTTTGATAAATGGGGTTTTCTGAGCCCCACTTCAATCCAAAAAGTTGCAAAAAAGATCTGGGCACGAGTGACGTAGAGAGTTGGACACAGATCGGAATGCACGTACTAAGCCTTGTTAAATTGGCTAAGTTTGGGGTCAAATTTATTCTGAAAAATATGGTATAGTTTGGTATAATGATGCAAGACTATATTAAAATGCTTAGTATGATTTGGACTCTATATCGCTTGTAAAACTTGCATCACAGAGGAGTGAAAGAGGAATTTTCAGTGATACGCGCTTGTGAATATTGACTGTGAGCTTGCCATGGAATCCCCTTGAGAAACAATAAAGGGTAATCACCATTCGACGTTCACGCTCTGTGGTTTTCTTTGGTTCCATTGTTTTGATAAACAATGTAGGAACAATGTAGCCTGCGTTCACAGACCATTATCCCGTCCAAGGACAAACAGGCAAGCTTGATGGTATATAGGAAGGTCGTGTCGAGGAGTGACCGAGTAAAATCATGTAGACTATCTCGAAGTGCCCAGAACAGATGGTTCAGCCTGTTGTAGATATGAAGATGGATCAATGTGTGCTCGATGTCTTGGTACAAAATCTAATTCATGGTGTTTTGACAGTCGATGCAGTGTTTATAGCAGGCAAAAAAAGCAAGGTATTTCAAATGCCGTATTTGTGAACCGTATTTGTGAAACTGCTTTTCCTCTTTCCCCTAGCGAGCCTAGTCCAGCACAATATAATTTGACCCCACGTTCATGCTTTTTATCTTCCTTCATGCCTCAGTAAGAAGTTTATTTTAAGTTTTGAAGACCAGGAGACTAAACTATATATTTTCCTGATGGAGTAAAATCATTTACAGATTTAGATTTAGGCTTTCTGAGTGAGAAATTTCTCCTCCTTGCAGGCTGCTCACTATGTTGCCAGCTAAAAGTAACCCATTTCATCCACAACGTATTGGGATTTTAAATGAAAGAATGATCAAACTATTACCAATACAAGATCTCAAATAACATCGTGTGTATTTGGAAATCATTTTGATAGCATCGCATCATGAAGGGTCGCTGACGAGGATTCCGTGTTCTTTGTTTACAAAGAACGTCACTGAAAATTTGTTACACCACTCCTTCATAACGCAAGTTTTATAAGTGAACTAGAGTCTACAAGAATCATACTAAGGCATTTTTGACATAGTCTTGCTTTATTAAACCAAACTATACCATATTTTGCAGAATAACAGTTGGTTTAATATGTAAATTTGAGCCCAAACGTAGGCAAAACAAGGCTTCGTACGGGCATTCCGATCTGTGTCCAACTCTTTACGTCACAGATCTGGTTTAACCGCGCTCGGAATGTTGCACTTTTTATTTGGAGTGCCGCTCGAAAAATTATTTTAAAGGCGAAAAGTGACTTCAGATTAAAAATAAAACTTTGTCATCATTACAAGCAAGGTTGATTTGGTTAATTTAGGAAATAAAAATTTGCAGGTCATATTCACTTCAATTAATCTGAATATCAGTCAAACCATGATATTTACTCATTTTCACGTTCTGCCCATAGCCGATGTTGATATTCAGATTAATTTTAAAGTTATTGTTTGCTGCCAACAAATCAATATTTTTTCCAATAAACTGGAAGCACTTGCGCGAACATTCATGTGTGCTTCTGGCTTACAATTTCAAACAGCAGCAGCATAATTCTCACTGGGCCGTTATTTTTTGTAGTAATTAAAACATATTTTTGGTTTTATTCATTTAGACCAATAAATTAAATAATAATTTAAAATAGCTTAACTGTGCAAATAATTTAGTGAACAATTTGACGATATCACATGGAGGACGTAAGCACATTGCAACCCTGTGGTGATTACATAAAACACTAAACGAGACACACACATAGATTTACATACAATATACAATTTGCAATACAAATTTACTACTAGCTTTTAGTCCTTTCACCCCGGGAAGGGCCATATGGCCCATTGACAAACAACTTAAAACGTCATATTTTCAGGAGGTAAATGTGAGCAAAACGTTATGATGATTTCAGATATTTTAACGTATGTTTATCTTATATGTCAAGTTGGTTTGCATGCACTACCCCCTGTCAAAAATTCGTGCAATCGATCCTGGTTTAGTGGAATATATAAAAAATATCAACCCGAATCCGTGAAAGATGGATGTGTTACCTGTCCAACCTTCGTTGGTAGGCAATTTGTATTGTCAATATTTTGCCTTGTTTGTCACTATAGGTGTCGTGTTAGTCCAGATACTTTGCTTCCATTTTCCATCATTGAATTTCCTACCAAGGAGCATTATTAAAAACACTGAACATAGAAAATAGTTTTTGTTTTACCATAAAGTTGATAGTCTTTTGGTGCAAATTTTTTGATAAGAAAAGTAATTATTAATTTAAATATTATCAAATAAATGTTCTTGACAAAACGTTTCTGAACATTAATAAATTACTATTTTACTATTAGTTAAAATTACGAGTGAGGCAGCAGCAACAAGAGCTACAGTCAGAGCATGAAAACAATGCTATCATGCTGACAGAAATGCAACAACTTTTGTCTTCTGAGCGATTTGAGAAGGAAGAACTGAAAATTAGACTGCAAGAGGTAACATTGCTAAATTTTCTAAGCACTGCTAATTCATTTTACGTAATCGCAATATTCAATAGTTGGCACGAGGTATGCCAGAAATTTCTTTGACCACGGGCTTCAGGAGAAGTAAAGCTTTGCTTTATCAATTTGTCAATTTATCTTTTATCGATTTGCCAAGTTCTCCTGTCACCTGCCCTACATTCCGTGTTAAATTTGAATATTTCAGGCAAAAATTGAAGTATTTAGTATTTACAAAGTAGTAGAGTTTAGAATGAGAAATAGCGACTACTGAACAAAAGATTTTGGAAACAAAGAATAGATCAATGGTTAATTTAATAGTAGAAACAGGCACACCATAGAATAGAAAAACATTTAAACGTTTCCTGTTGTTCATGCTACGGCATTGAATTCTTTGCTCCCTCTTGCCTTAAAGCAAATTCAAGTGTGAAAGTAATATTTGAATATGTTACATATAAAATCATATAAAAACATATGATTCAGAAAGTCAGATGAGTAAATGAGGGTTGTGTCATGGTTATTATTCGACAGAAGAAACAAAACAAACTAAATACAACACAAGCTAAATTTACTACAATATATAATTTACAGTTATAACGAACTAATGATCAATTAATATATACTCAAGAATATTTACTTACTGGTCAAACAATTGGTTGAATGCTCAACAGCTAATATATTTCGATCAATCAGTTATGACATATGAGATATCGAACAGGTTGTCTTCAGAGAGCTTTTGGGAAAAATATCAACATCGGACAAATTTCTCCAATTACAAAATGAGAAATTATAGGAATTTACAAATAATACGAAATAATCTGGAATATATGGAAACAAGATTTCACTATTCGTGTTTAAAAAATTCGTACGATATCCCCATCAGTAACGGGGAACTACCTACTCTGACATTATTCACGAATCTTTGGAAGACCAGCACTTTTTTCTCTTTCGGTGTTAAATTTATTTATTTTTTATTAAATAAATCCTTTGTATTGTAATTAGTGTTGTATTTAGTGTTGCATTGTCCGTAAGTCGCCAATATTCTAAAACTTAGTTTTTGTTTTGCTTTCAAGGGAAGAGAAATTGATAAGTCCGCAAACAGCAGGCATTACGAAATAGAGATTCAGCAGCTGTCAGATAAACTATCCAAAGTTTCGACGAAGCTCAAGACATTTGAGAAAAATTCAAACCAACCTTTCGATCTGCTGAAGCAAATTTCTGATGAGATGGGTTGTCTGAAAATACACCATTCTGAAGCATTGGAAAAAGAACGAAAGCGAGCTAACAATGCAGAGGAATCTCTAGAAAAGTTTTTCTTGATGGAAGAAGAAAGAATTGCTCAATTAGGTAAGTCGTTGTTTGAAAAGCAATTTTTCAAAGTATGTACCTGTATAATATGGACATACCGGCGAACTGTGGTCTGGCAATAGTTTATTTTTTCAGTTGTTTTCGTAATCTCCACAGTAACACATTTTTACTAGTTTTTATATTTGTTTATTTATTTATATTTTGGTCAAGCCCGAAACTTCGTACATACTCTCTGCGAAGTAAAATTTATATTATATATTCCATTTGTTTGTTTTCATTGAGATTTTTGCACTAGACGTATACAAAAGGATTTTTTATGCCAGAATATTAGCTTAATTTACATGCATCAAATTTTGATTCTGAGTACAGATAAATATTTCGATATTGTGTTTGAAACCAAATATCAACATTGAAGAAGCCAGATCAATTTTTTTGTAAATATCTACCAGATTCCTTTGCTAAGTATGTTAAGCACCATTTTGTGAAAATAATAAGCATAATAAGGTGAAATAATAAGGGGAAAAGGCCTTGGTCACTGATCAATAAATTTATAGAAAAAAACCCTAAACACCCATTATTCCACCCCCACTTTAAAATGAGTTTTCATGCTAGATTTCGCAGACAAGAGAAAATGCGTATTGATTATTTCATCCAGCAGCGTATCACTATTGACACTGGCAGTATAATCCCCTGTATTGCGAAAGATGACACTCCCTTCCGAACTGAAATTAGTATACCATTTCAGAAGATACTTGACTGCATCTTTAAATCCAAATAATGCACATGGCTGTGGTCATATCTCATACCTTTGATAAGATCTATGATGATTATCTACTTCTTCATATCAAAGTGATATTTGAAACCTTCCGTGAACAAGTTGTCTCCTCCCTTTTTATGTGGAAAAGGCAATCTCCCTATTGATACAAAGAACGGTGAAGATAAAAAACTATTGTGGTATTCGTAAAATTTTTTTTTACCCTTTTGTGTTTAACTACCTACAGTTAAATAAATATCATAAATATTTCACCTTCGATTCTGGAGAGAGGAATTTTATCCACGGGCCCCGGAAAGGAAAAATCATATCTCAGTCCTTCCACTATTGCTATTAATTAATTCCCAAGTCTAGAAATGTTGCATGCATTATGCTAACGACACAACATGTTACGACATGACACAACACGACAGAATACGACACAACACAACATAATATGACACATCACGACAGTTAAATAGATATCATAAATATTTCACCTTCGATTCTGGAGAGAGGAATTTTATCCACATGCCCTCTGAAAGAAAAAAAACCATATCTCAGTCCTTTCACTATTTTTATTAATTAATTCTCAAGTCTAGAAATGTTGCACACATTATAACAATGTTTCAAAATAGAATTTCAGACGTTTAACAAACTATTATAATTTATTAAACAGTTACTGTTCTAATAAATATATGAAATTTGTCTCATTTCTAATCGTGATAATTTATTTTAATTGGCATTTAATTAACAAAATGGTGCTTACAACGTTCTTTCATTTTGAAAACTAATAATAGAAATAAAATTACAAACGCTAGCATTTGAAATGTGCATTTTGAGTTTGATTTTTGGTTTAAGATAATGTATTGCTGGTAGCATAAGGTTAAAATTTTAGTTGGACAATAAACGTTAATAACTTACTTACCTGTTAAACCAATCCGGTTGTTGTATTTAGTAAAAAAGCTTCAACGAAAGCCAAATTTTACACTATTTTTGACCAAATTTACCATACCACAGTATAATGTAATAATCGCGTAATATTTGTTACAATATTGTTTTGAAAAACATCTTTTTATGCTTAACAAAGATAAATGCACAATTCTACCGTGAACCTTTCTTGGATTTTGTGAAACAACAAAGTTACAGCAGTTTAATATGGAGCAGAGAATTTTGGAAAACCTTTCGTTGCTCATCTTGTCAAACTTGTCTGATATAAAATTGGAACTTACTTTACATAAATAACAAAAATTTAGTAGATGAACAAGTACCTACAGTTTCTGGCGATTGTAAATAATAACTTGCATTTCGAAGAAGGGTTTGACTGACTTTTCTAAAATTAAGAATGAAAAGTTTTTTAAGCAACAATACAATATTAATTTGTAAATGGAATTTATTTATCTGTTGTTTTAGAAACAAAATTAACAGAATTGTCCGACACTGTTGGCAATTATGAAAAAGTGAGATTTCAGGACCAGATTGTGATTCAAAAGTTAAAAGAGAGACTGGTTCAATTTGACTCATCCAATGATGTATCACCTAAGTTACCAATAGCTTTCCACTATGAAACAGATCAAGACAATCAGATTATCGATTTAAAGGACCAAGTTTTGAAATTAAAGGGATTACTGCGGTTAACATGGCAAGAAAAAGACAACTTAGCAAGCCCTGAAGGTTGGTGACATTCTTTTGTTTTTTAAGTAAATTCCCTTTATCTACCGACAGTATAAGCATACATTTTATTGAGACAATTCTTTCTACGTGAAGTTACATAACTGACTACTTATTTCGGCACTTTAGTAACGACATTAAATTTTGATCAATGACTTTACGTTGTTTACATGTTACATAGTTGTTTCAAAATTGTTTGTTGTGCAGCCTCACCGAAGAGGTAATCAGTTGACGAGTTCACAATCAGTTGACAATCTGAATACCACCAAGGTAATCACAGTAACTGAAATACGTTGCCTTCTATATGTTTTTATCTCATTTATCTATCTTACTATAGCTTTCTATTAAGCAAGTTTTCCAAGTTTTCTTTGGTATTCAATCTTGAAAAATCTTTCAATTGTCTTCAGCTTGCATGTGAAACCATGGCTAATTCTAATATCTGCCACAAAAAAATTGGATCAAACATTTCACATTGCCTAGCTTTTTATAATAGTATGTAATTTTTCTTACTTTGAAACTTACTTCAATGTTATCATGTAAATGTCAAATTTATTTTTCTTCTACTCTCTCGCGACTAGTAAAGTAAAATTTTTGAAAGTTAAATTACTTTTTGAGGCTGATCAAACTAAAATATTATGGAACACAGTGTTATTTAATACCATACCTTACTTATAATAAATTTCGTTTTGATATTCTTAAGATGAAGGTTATAAGGATTCTTTTGAGCAACATTTTGATGTCATCATAACCAGCATTTTCGAGCTAAATGAACTTACTTTGGTTCTAACTTTAGAGGATTGTTGACCAGATTGTTGACTTTAATTTTTACCTTAATTTTCAAAAATGAGCGCGGAAGATGCACAATGGACTGTTTTCACAACAACAGATATATTGTTCTTTCATTCTTTGAACTAAAGTGGCGCGGATGATCATCTGTGTGCAATACAAAATATTTTTGTGATTGGTACCTTTTCAAATTCACTAAAGTGCCAATTTTATGTGTTAAAAAATTCAAAAGTACAAAAAAACTTATGTTATAATTTGGCGGCAATTAGGTTGGGTTGTTTGTGTTAAAGGCTATGCGGAAAACAAAGAGACATGTTATTTATCCAACTGTTTCATCTTCATAATAAGTTCGATAACCTACGAAACAAACAAAACAAGAAATGCTAGGCCATAGCGAGCAATAACATGATAAATATCTGATTGAAAATACAGAGCAGTGTGCTGATGTAAAATATGAAAGGTACTCACTATAACTCCTCTTATTGTCTTGTATAGCCTATGATAGTTTTTTAAGTGTCCGTATGTAAATAATAATGCTTAAACTACAGCGTTCTATGTGCTCCTATGTTTCTAATAGCGTTCTCTCGAGTTCTGTATACGGCGTCCTATGTGCTTCTACATGAGGTTTTGCTTCTTGTCGGCCTTTTAACATGTCCCGGTAGCACTTCATGTTTGCCGTACCATTTCGTTCCGGAGCAATTTAAATTGTTCAAAGTTTTTTCAATGTAGGTTCCAAATCCTAAGTAAATAATTTGATACAATCAACTCCTTTGCATTCAAAATGTTGCAAAAAACAAGTTTATAACTGATAGTAACTCAAGTCTTCAAGAACTTCAATGTTTGACTGACGAAGATACTTTTGTGCTTGATAATGTTCATAATTATGTTGTTGCTGATTTTGACCAACGATGAGTTGAATATGTTGCTTTTGCGAATTCTAAAAAAGTTTTCATTGGATCTTGTTCAAAAGCTTTCTTGAGCATCCCAACAACCTCCTGCATCTGACTTTCATTTTTACCTTCTTGCTTTTTTGACGGGCTGGTCTGGTGAGTCAAACGATTTGCTTGCTCTGGCTGACATCACCATTCTTGTGGTTCTTTGAGTTGGTGAAAATAAGCGTTCTTTTAAGATAGTCATTTGTCACGATGATATCCACCATGTCAGTTAAAATAGATTTTGGCCATTAGGGCTTTTTTCCCGCTCTTTTCCTTGCTTTCTGGTCGTTGCCTTTCTAAAAGCACTGTATATTTCTTCAGCATCAGCTTGATCATTACTGCCATCCTCGTCCTCATTTTGCGTGGATACTGACTTACACCTCTTGGAATCTTTCCTGGAAAATAAATGTATAAACATCAAATGTGTTTCATTTCTTTATTTTTTGTGTAACTTATCTGAAATACCGATAGTTGTATAGGCTGAATATTGTTTTCTGATTTTTCACCATGCATGCATGACTGGGCTTCTGAGAGGAAACAAATCGATTGGTAGGATAAAACCAATAATTATATGATTGTGAACATATAATTAATAAGAATTAGAGTAAACGAATTGTTTGTTGGTCAACTTAAAGTCGATCTGAAAGACAGCATAAAGTTATAATTAAGTGCATAAAGTCAAAGAAACTTCATCGACATGAGCACATTGTCATCATGCTTTTTTGTTCTTCTTCTGTTTTTTTGGCGGTTTCACACAATCAACAATGCAATAACCAACATTTCTGGCTGTTCACCACCCTTTTGTTTTCTCGTCCAACTCCGGAATACAGCAATGATTGCACACATATATGCCACAAGTAATACATATATATTTGATTGTCTTAAAGCATATCAAACAATCAGAAATCATTGGTAGACACGACGCTATCGTTAAAATTTGACAATAACAACAAATGTTGGCGCCTAAAACTAAAATAAATTGTTACATGGAAGAAATAATTGATGCATTAAGTTCGGGGCATAAGAAGTTGACTTGATGTCTCTCCACAGTCGCATAACGCGACTGGTTTTGCCGCACCAAATTGATCCTGCCCCACCCAATTCATTCTGCTGCACGTAATTGAGTCAAACTTCGCTCTTGTCATGCACCTAATACGACAATTAGATTCGGCGCATAGGAAGAGTGACGTCTGACCTGGGCTTTACAGGACGATACCACAGGGGGCATGTAAACACATATCAACCCTGTGGCCTTAACATAAAACGGTTTACGAAAACAAAAATAACTGCTTACATTACAAGAAATAATACTCCTTTGAATTAGAGAAACACATTTTCAAGAATGCAAGTTACAGTAGAGAAAAAGATTTTTAATTAAAGCAGGATTTCATTGAAAACGTTCCGAATCCTTAAAATGATTTGAATCAATTCCAATTTTTCGTGACCATATAAATTAATCTGTAAGAAGTTACTTTTTTAAAAGTTATGGTCCATGAGATTGAAGTATGTCATTTATACATCTGAGAAGACTCTGTACATTAAAAATATCATAGCAGAAAGAAGTGTTCAGTGTCCTCGATGCCATCGTTTATCGGGCATAAGATGTTCACATGTCTCTAAAATTGTTCTTGGAATTAGAGCTTTTGTTGTGAGATATTGAATGGAAGGACTATCCTGATAGGAGCCTCTTTTTGTTTGGCTCTTCTTGTAAAATCAGACATTAGCAAGAAGAGCCGAAAGAAAAGGAGAATGTACCAGTGAAGAAAAAGGATGCATTGTGAATGAACACTATGTTGTTGATCTTTTAAAATGTGATCTGTGCGATGCAGATTATGTCGGTTATACTTGCCAACACTTTCACCAACACGTTGAGAACGCAAAAGTTCTGTCTGTTGTTCCTACATCAATGAACAGCATGCTAAGACAGCTTCAAAAAGTAGTTCGAAATATTGCGAAAATGTATAGGGAATTGTCTAATCTACGAAATATTGTTCATTAAAGATTTGAAGCCAAAATTGAACAAGCAATCAGATTCCATCACTACCAAATTGTTCACTTAGTCTTTTTGGTGCCAATAATCTGAACCGCCAAAATGTACTTATTCATAATTTCGTAATTATTTTAGGAAATAAAACAAGACACCTGCTCTACTTTCGCAATTTAAAAAAATTTCACTCAACGCATCATACAGTTTCTTTTGGGACGTACTTTTCCATGCTCCAGTAACTGCAAGTGGTGCAGAGTATCGGACTTATTCTAGTTTTCCATTTAATTTGTGAACGCAACAGAATGAGGAATGAATCTGATAAATGACATCACCATCTTACTCCGAGGGATGTGATAAATGACATGACCATCAGATGCGGTAGGACAGTTTATATATCTCATTAAGTTTGCCCCACAGCATAAATGCGAGAGGAATCTTATCATTCCTATACGTTGGGATAGATCTCTCTTCAACACAGTACGGTATCTTGTGGACAGAAATGCCTTTAGAAGAATGCGTTGAGCTATTCGTATTTAAACAAAATTGCAATAATGCAACGATATAGTATTAAGCATGAAAATGCTCTCTTGTCAAAGTCTTCATAGAATCCCCCAAGAAGATGATTGGGTTCCGGCATTTTTGTTACAGAAAGTCGATGCAAATCGTTTCCAATGACGGGCACTAACATATTTAACTGCCCTTATCATATCCTCGCACCTGGTGGATTTGTTTTTAAAATTAAACTAATTTAAAATGACTTTATACTTTATACTGAATTCGAATGACTTTATACTTTATTTTATACTGTTTCAGAGCAGGAACCAATTACCGTCGCAGAGCTTGATGACATCCTTCACAACGATCCGGCCCATCGCGCATGTCAACTGGAATACCGACAACTGAAAGAAGAATTTGAAAATTACAAAATTAATTCAAAAAAGAACATAAGCGAGAGTGTTGTTATTCCACAAGCGCAGGAATTTTCTCACATGATGCAAAAGTCTGAGAATTTAGAAAAGGAATTAAACGATATACGTGTTTGGTTCGACGAGAAAGAGAGGGACTACATCGAGACTATTTCTTCCTTACAATGTGATGTTACGTCTTTAAGTGAAAAACACATAACTGAAATTGCAAAATTAGAAGAAAATTATAAATTTAATGTTGGAAATTTAAACCAAGAGATTGTAAAGCAACGGGAGCGAACTATTTTTTTGTTGGCTGACAAAGATGCCGAAATAGGTCGATTACGAGGGTTGGAGTCTCCAGGTTATAAAGATAGAGGCGTAATTGAACATAAGGATTATGTTCATAAAACTTTTGTACCAAGTTTGGCTTCGCACAGTGAAGACAATCTTTGTAAGAGATCAATTGAGACTGAGATAGCCATGAACCAGTTGCTTACAAGGCAGAATAGTGTAAGTGATGATAGAATGAATCATTTATTAACTATTCAATCGTTTGTTAACTTTAGAATTAGAAACATTTATTAACTAACATAATAAACATCACCTCCATGCTACACAACCAGCATTTTTTTTTTAATCACGTTGCTACCAATACTTTTCGTGCCATCAGTAAATGTTTTTTGTTTGCTACTTTGATGAAATCATTTGGAAATACACGCATTAAGGTTAAAGAGTGATTAGATTGCTGTAATTATTTGCAGTAAGTAGTTGATGTACTGTCAGGTTGGACGATGGGAAATCATGAGATAATTAAATTATGACAGAGACTATGATAGCTACACTTTATGTGTGCCTTTTTGCGTTGTTTTTCAGATTTTTTGAAACTTTTGAAATTTAATTTTTTGAAATTTTGATGATCTTCAGGCCAGTTCAGAAGGTGCTCTAATTTATCATATGCAGCAAATTTCCCATCTTCAAAACGAGATCAGTGGACTACGTAATTGTAATTCTGAACTCGAGTCTTTAATTAGAGAAGAAGATCACAGGTAATGGAAATCGCATTCAGCTTTTACTGTTTTATTTTTAATGTATTGTTTTAAACATGCTCAGTTTTATTTCTTTATTTTTAATTTCTGGCGATGATCTTGGATTTTCTTCTGAGTTTTAATGGTTTAAAATAAAATATTTTGCTGCCAATTTATAATTTTTACGGAATTAAGTCAATTGATAAGATTTCCTTACGTTTGCTGCTATTTTCTCAGAAAGAGACCCTGCTTTTCATCTATTTTAACACTTGCATTCGGTTTATCGTTTAGTCGACTATCCTGACAGTACTATGTTGAGTCAGGAGTTGTTCTTATAAAATAGAAACTCTGCAAGACGACGAATAAAAGACAAATGGTGTAACTGATATTTCAATCCCTACAATCCCTGCTTACTCACAGTAAAGAGCCATAATGATTTTTTACAAACAAATGTTAATAGGTAGTTACTGGCTGATATGGACGACGGGTCTCTGTGTGATGAATACACAAGTTAACCAACAACATTCAAGAAAAACGTCCATCAGTCACAGACTACACATCAACAGACTAAATTTACCCTCAATATCGAGTACAAATTTTTATCATCAATCTTCATTAAATCTGAAAACTCAACAAGTTTCAGGGGCAACATATATCAGGAACCGCTTCAAAATAATATATGTAGCCTCACCAGCGAATAGCCCAATTTTGGCAACATCCACAGAAGGATTATCTACCGCCCGTGCCCTTGGAGATTATCAACTCCACGGCACAGGTAGATGTTTCCGAAAATGTCTTTTCAGAATAAAATTTTGAATTGAAATATGAATTACCAAAAGGGAAAAGAGCTGCCAAAACGTCTCCTCAGCTCCAAACCTGTATTATCTTTGTGTGACTTTTCACAACGTGTCAGATCAGGCCAAACAGACCTTTCGTTTCGTTTCGTTATTGAAATACTGGGCAAAGAAGGGTGAGGTGGAAGTGATCTTCAAAAGCAAATATTCGTAGCTCCCAGTATAATTATTAAAAGTTACTTTGCTATTCTTCTCGCTTCCATTCTGCTCTTCGAAAATAACTGATAGAAAACACTGACATACTCAACTGACCGATTGCGTTGCTTTATTATAACAACTGTAATTGCTTGACCATTTTTTTATTGTTAGCTTGATTATATATATTATTGCTTTAGAGGTTTTACCAAACAGATTTCATAAAATTTTAATTGTATTCTATTTCAGAGAAGAGCAATTCATGGAGCAATTGAGTACGTTAAAAACCGAGATAAGAAGATTAGAGAGGAACAGGTACTGACTGGCAGTTTTGTAATGGATGTGTAGGAATTGCTTATTTGGGATTTGATTTTGTATTTAGCTGCTTGCCCATCACCAGGTTCTTTATTTTTTGTAAATTGCAGTACATTTGTTTTACTGCATAGGTTTTATATTTTGATACGTTATAAATTTGATTATTAATGGATCCAGACAGAAATCTTTTGGATCTCAAGTTTGAAAAATTGATGTCATAAATGTCTTCAGAGTTCTCTTTTTGAGAAAATTGCTGAAGGAAAGATCATGTTCACTGAAAAAATTGAGGTGGTAAAAGGGACATTTTTGGGTGAGGTTGAAAGAAAACAGGATAGAAAAGCAAATATGTGGATTACATACCTAAATAAAATTTCAAAGAAAGTCTAACTAGCCATGCAATACAATAGAGAAAAAAGGAAATCATGTGGGCTACTACATTCTGAGAAAAAACACTTTATTTCAGGTTACAAAATGTGGGTTACATTTGCAGGTGGGTTACATTACCACTCAACTTCACGGGAAAAATTATTTCCAAAGACAGGAATATAAAGATTTTCACAATCGGAAACTATTTAGGAAAGGAACTATACAAAATAGGGGAGGAATTTTATCTGAATAGTTATCACCTCTCAGCAACTGGGCCTATGCCTAGGCCAACTTCAACACAGAGTATTCGATGCATGAGGAACATTACAAATGTATTTCACTGTTCTTTCAAATCTACTTCAAACAAAAATTTTCCCTGTGGCAGCTGCAAAGACCCAGTCAGATGGGACCACAAAGGCATTATATGTGAAAATTGCAATACATGGTTTCATATAAACTGTCAAGACATAAATGACTCAACTTACGAATATCTTGGAAGCTGTGATGTAATCTGGTACTGTTTCAGTTGCAATACTCCCAGTTACCGCATGTCATTAATTTCCATACTAATCAATTTCAACCACTCCAAGATGACCTAGATGGTACATGCAGCCAAGCAGAAGTACAGGAAGATTCAAATCCCATTCCCATACACACCGGCTCTCCTACTAGATCCACACAGAAGGCAGGAACATAACACACTCAGTGCACGGAAATGATAGACCAGTTGGACCAACAGGGGGGGGGAGTGGATTTGTAGCTGTCAGAAGAGATTACATCAGTTCGTCTGCTCTTACTACCGGCCTCAATTACATGACGAGGAAAGTCTCAATAAGTTGATTGAACCATTCAACAAAATGAGTAACATCGAAAATGGCGTAGTAGTTGTTGGTAGTTACTTCAATTTTCCAGACTGAGATTGGAAAAGCGCATAAGGAAAATACCCAGCACATAAATCTTCATTTACAGTTTTCCCAAGCTCTTAGTGACCATTCATTGGTTCAATTAGTAGAAGTACCTACAAGAATGAATAACACATTGGATTTGCTGCTGACAAAAAACCCAAGTCTAGTCAACATGTTAGAAGTAATTCCAGCGATGTCAGACCATGATATTGTCTTTGCTGAACTTGAAATTAATCCATGTAGAAAAAGCAAAAGCTAAGATCAATCCCTTCATACCACAACACAGACTGGGACAGTCTTGCTGCTAAAATTGATAAATGTGTTAAATCTGTTTTGGATCAGAAACACAATATGAGTTCTGAGGAGGTGTGGCAAATACCGAATTATAGAAGGCATCAAACTTTAAACTCCACATAAGGTTTGCAAACCAAAGAATAGTCAAACTTGGATTAATACTGAAATTTAGAAAATGACGAAAATAAGTGACTGAATGTATAAAGCTTACAAAAATGGTCAAGATCAATCATTTGCGAAGAAATTCAAGACCCTTAAACAGGCAGTCCCTATGCAAACAAGGAGGGCATATTGGGCATATGCTGAAATATTGTTTACGCCATCAGAAGATAATCATGAGTACTCAGCTACTAAAAGGTTTTGGTCTTATATCAAGCACAGAAAAACTGAAAAAACCGTTGACGGAAAATGAGTGTCATCTCCTAAAGACAAGGCTTATGTCCTGAACAAACAATTCCAGTCTGTAACTGCAAGAAAGATCACTGTCTCTCAAGAACTCTGTAAGTATTTTCATGTTCACGAGAAGATCTTATGTTAGAGCAAACCATCCAGTTATAGAGGACACCAACATTACATCAAATGGGGTTGAAACATTGTCAGCATCACTGAATTCTGCAAAAGCTGCAAAGGAGAGCTTTACGTTTTACGCTGAACAGATACCAATATACAGCAAGTGTTAGTACGATGCTAAATCATCCCCAATGGAAACGTTTGAGAGAGAGAAGAAGGAATTCACGGCTAGTGCATGTTCTATCAGTTCTATCAAATCTGGAACTGTTGTGTTGAAATCAACTGTTCAGATCTAAACTCAGTGCACAGATCCTCAAGACATACACAAAGTTGAGCCTCTATTCAAATGTCTTGCTCAAATGACTACCGAAAGCACTCTTTCTACCTTAAGATCTTATGTAGACTGGAATGCACTCCCAGAAAATGTAGACTTAGCTAAATCACGAACTTATTTTAAAACTAATCTACCAACTAATGCTAATTAATTTATTAACAAATAAGTTGATCTACGCCTCATATTGGGAAATATTTTTTATTAATGAAAGACTCTTTTTAGGGCCCTTGGGAAAACAGCATCTGCTGAAGGGTAACCCTCCCAAAAAGGAATAATACGAAATCTGAAATTATATACGGAATTGTCAGTCATTTAAAATTTTTATATTTTCACGCCTAAAATTCCCTGCTCTGAGGGGGAAATCATATTATTGTTCTTTTCCTTAATTTTTCTTTTTGTCGTAAGCAATAACCTTCAACTTATATATTGGTAATTAACTGCATAGATATTGGTAATTAAGGAAAAATTATAGAAAATTTGTGTGTTACACAATCCCCTGAGAAATTGACACTTCATTGCAAAAATTAATAAATTACCACACACTTTAAAACAAAACGATTTCTTTAAATAATACTCCACCAATCTGCAGCAATCTTTCCGTGATCTAGTAATAATCTCCATTCTACCAAAGATCGAAAATGTTGGTTTTGGGATTTTTGTACGGCAACCCAATCTTGGATAACTTTTAGGAAGACAAATCATTTCACACCATTTCAAGTTGGCTTATTATCAAAATTTGCAATGCCGAGTTTCACACGTTTATTTTGCTTTTCTTGTTTTATTTCCGCAGTTTTCCATTTAAATGCTTTCCCTGTTTAAACGTCGTATTTACATGCATCGAATTAAATATCGACAATTAACTACATGAAAACTGCACTTTTAATTAATTTCGACTCATTTATTAATATCGAATGACCCACTTACATTTAATTCAACAAATTTAATTGAATGCGACAATGATTCAACCGTCGTATTTCTCATGCATCGAATTAAATGCATTAATTATAATAATGTGTTGCTGAGCCCTAAGCTATTGTCTCCACACCTTAAAAATGTAAACCGAGAAAAAAACGTACTTTCAATGTTTTCGTTCATTGTTTAATGTTTTAACTCAAAATGGCTGCTCTTTTTTCACTGGCGATTTTTGTCGAGAAAAATGTATTCTTACAGCTATTGTGGGTGGATTTTGTTCCATATTTAAGGGAAATTGTATGAGTGGCAGACGAATTTGTCAGATACTGCAATGTTTGTTTTGATATTGGTATGGGGGGAGGGAGAAGATGAGAATGATTAAACAGAATTATACGATTCTTTGCAATGTACCTTTCCTTGCTCCTTCTGATATATTTATTCAGCATCATAATTCTGCTGCTGGAGCTTTATTCTAGTCATTGAAACATGTCTGATTTGATAGTTCTGAAAATGACTGCTTTTATGCTAAAATCAATGTAACTTTATTCAAGAGCAACAGTGAACAAGCGATTATTGAATTTCGAGTGAACTCATTGCGAGAAGTTGACGAACAAAGGACAGCGCACAAAAATGCCCTGCCAAGAAATAGAGTTTGAAAAAGAAGCTGTCGAAACCGTTTTATTCAAATAGAGGTCGTTTGCATTTAATTCGGGGCATGAAAAATGCAACGTTTGAACCGGGCCCAAGTCATTTGTATTTCAAGAACCTACTTAGAAGCGCACCAGGAAAACACATTTTTTAGAAATATTTCCTGGGAACTACATATACGTTTAGTTGAGGGCTTTGGGGGTACTGATTTTAGATTTGGGTTTTTCTGCTATTTGGTTGTTAAGGATCTGATTATATGGAAAAATAACCTCCCTTTTTGGACGGAATATAATTTTGCTATTCGGCAACACTTTTAATTGTGTGGAAAAAGGGATAAATTGTATATTATTATAATGCATCAGCCTATTTTTCTCAAAAAGAACCTAGACTAGTTGGGGCCTTGCTTCAAATCTGCAAATATCTCGGTAATCAAAAACATCTTGACTAGAGGGGCATCACCCTGAAATAGAACACTTTTAATAAAAATACGATTTAAAGCTCGTCCTGCAATCTTACTGATAAAATATTACTGATAAAATGTTCCTTAGCTTGTGCTTGAGGCGCTTTTGAAAAATTAGGTAAATCTGTGATTGTCCTTGTCTGTGCAGGCGACATGTATTGACAGTGGTTTCAACAACAACAAAAATGCAGGCCCGTCGCCCTCTGATTTACATCACACATGTGACAAATCCAAAAGCCAGTCGGAAGGCACAGGTGTTTCAAGAGGTCGACATTTGCCAACTACAGCATTGGATAGGAAAGGAATAATTACCTCTTAGACGAGGAAAAAATAGTTTAGATTGCAAGGAACCAGATGAAGCCAAGAAGATAAACAAGTACCACGAAAAAACATTTACAAGTCAATTTCAGGTGAACACTTTTTAAAATGTCGCAAAATTAATTCTTTCTGGATACAGCAGCGATAAGAGATGGCGGCAGCTAATATTTTTTCATGCTCTTTTGAAAAAAATTAGACCCATACTTCTTTAATTATAACTGGTACGCAACGAGGTCAAAAATTAAGATTATGACGGGTGTTCAATTTCAGAGCGATGCCCCTCAAAGCGGGACACAATTTCCTCAGATATTGGGAAATTAATTCGTGAAAGTTTCAGTTTCAGTGAAAGTTTGAAAACGAGTTTTTGTCAAAAGGATTATTTTTTATGTAATCAGACTCTTAGCTTCGAGTTTAGATCAATACCATACGAGTTAAAATATTAGAAGCATTATCAGCATTTCTAACAATGCAAATATTCTGTTCTGTTTGAAGGTCACGTGAAAGCGCCAACCTTGAGTACGTGAAAAACATCGTGCTTCAGTATATGATGTCGGATTCTCAATCTGTCAAGCAACAATTAACTACAACTATTTCAACAATTCTAGAATTTAGCCCACATGAGGTTTGTATAATTGCGTATTGCTTGTTTTGTACAATCGTTTCGTTAGATACCTGGTGACCCAAGAAAACGTCACCAATCAAGCTCATTTTTATGTTGCTATGTACCGGAAGGTCTACATTGAAGCTCAACATTAGGTTTTTTAAATCAAATTTATGTCATCAGTCGTGAAAGTTACTTAAACAATGGCAGTTTCTAAAAATTAACCCGACCCTTCACACATGAGTAGACAAAATCAAATTTTGTAAATTATTTTTCGAACGTCGGAACTTTTTTGGGGTCACCCGGTATGTTTTTGGAAAATTAGATGACGTTTCAGGTGACGTCAGATACCACTGAGTCAACATACGACCGAGTGTCTCAAAAAGATGGTAATGGGTTGAAAATGCCTGATGAAAAAATTTGGTCGTAATTAATTTAATTGCTGCAAAGCAATGTGTAAGCAAAGCTTGCGCATGCGTAGCAGTTTTGTAAGGAGATTCCTATGAATTTTTGTACGGAGATTCCTATGATATTTTGTAAGTTTTGTAAGGAGATTCCTATGATATTTTCTCTACGACGTTGTCAGCAAGTTTGATTGCGTTACTCTCTGTTATTAGGCGTGGCAGTACTTGTATGTACCAAGGGCACTAAAATTTCAAACAATTCACTGCAACAGACACGGTAGACTCATGTGCCAAATAAACAGGGGGAGGGGGCGGAGGTCGCTATAAACAAAGGTCGGAAAAATAGAAAATTCCTTTAGTATTTAACAGTGTTCTACAAACACAATATTCAAACGTGTTTCATTTCAGACGTGAAATTCTTGATTTTGAAAGCAAAATCTGCAAAAACAATTGTAAGCGCAAAAGAATATATGAAAAATAATAAATGGGGCTTGCCTAATGGGTCTGGAAATCGGTAAAATTAGAAAAATTAATAAATAGAGAGACGTTTATGCATCAAAGAGTAGTTATATGACAGATATGGTGCATCTGAATAAAAGTTCGTCATTGAAATCTGGATAAAAGGCAAATTTTTCATAATTATTCAAATCTGAAGATAAAGGCAAGGTATTCTTACGGAACTTTTACGAGACGTTGCCTCAGCCGTTAAAATGGAGATTATAGTTTCAAAATAATGTCAAATCTAAGATTTCAAGAAGAATAATTTTAGCACTGCAGACCATAATTTTGCTGAGTAAGAGCCTGTTAAAATAATGCGGGACAGCTCGCCTGAGTTGGCCACCTCAATGAGATGATTTTATATCCTTTTCTATATTCACTATCCTTCAAATTAGATCTCCCTCAACCGGGCTGACCCACTCGTGCGAAAACAGTTTTGTTTTCTTATGGAATTCACAATGTAAGTGAAATCTCTTCTCGAACTGACATAATTATAAATCTAAATATTGATCGAACATTGTATGTTATTTGTGACAATTGTAATCAAACTAAATGTGATTTTTAAAAATGATTTGGGATCAAAGGGCGAATTTGATAAGTTGTCTTTAATTGTCATACATTGATTTCTAATTGTTTGAGATTTTACGCTCAGAATTATAAATAAAACAAAAATGGAAGTTTTAAGAGCAATTAAAGAAGGGATTGCAGGTGTCAATAACTTTTTTAAAAGGTATTGCCGTAGCTATAACCAGATGGAAGCTTAGTTTCGATACATTTTACTCATATGTTTCTTCTGGTATCAAGAAGTCTACTTATGAGAATGAATTTAAGATATTGCAGTAGACTTCCACATGTAAACATGAATTGTTAAAAACTGTTAAAGAGAACAAAGATACAACGAGGAAAGGTTCAAAAGACTTTTGATTCCATGCTGACACATGTCTCCTGTTTTAACAGAGAAATCAACTGGTCAAACTATGCTGGATATCTTTTTCTCTTCTTGATATTGTCTAATTTATTTTTGTGTTTTAATAGTCAGTTTAAATTTCTTGCACTGACACACTAAATTCTCGAATCTGACATGCAACTGCTTTGCATCAAATTCGACAATGCAATACTTTTTCTGCTCCGACATTCAATTCAATTGACATTGTTGCATACTTTTTTGCCATTGTGCTCATTGCTTGTGTTTTGAAAAATGGAATTGTTTTTGAGAAAGCAATTTAACACAATTTATTAAGGCATTGCATTTATCGCATATGAAATTGGACGTTTGATTTCATGTTAAATTAAATTAAAATCTAATATTTTGATTCAACCAACTCTGTTGGATCTAACAACTGACGGATTTAATCAGATCGGAAGCCTAATTTTACATCTGCCAAAGGTAGTGATAGCATTCAATAAATACATAGTATGACGTTTGATCCAGGTCTAACTGCCAATTATGGGTACTTAAATTTTTAGAATTATTTTTTTTCATTTTTCAGATAAACGAAATAAATAAGAAACAGACAGGATGGTGGCTTAACCAGTGAAATTATAAAATTGGCTTGTTTCGAGCAGGCCAAGGATTCACTGTGCACCAGAGCTGTATGTGGTATCTCAAGAAAATGGTTCCCCGTTTGTTTGAAAATTTCAAAGAAATCAACTAGTTATCTCTTCATACCATATTAGCCCATAGTGTTTTAACTTATAGTTTGTTGTGATTCTCTTCAAAATCCGTTGAAAGCTCATTGAATTTTGAGTCTGGAGAGTTAAAAGACTACAACCGGACAAATGTACATTTTTTCGACATTTCAAAGCGAAAGTTCTTGTGGATCATGTCAAACATAACCCTTTGATGCCGTGTTACTCATTTGCTCTCACTAATCACGATCAGTTTAGATTAAAACACACTTCTTTCTCGCAACTTCTTGCAGAATATCAAAATAAAGCGACTTAGTCGAATATCAAATTATGTTCAAGTAATCTTAACACTTTCAATCACTCATTCTCAAGAAAATAAAAATCCTCACAACTTCTTACAGAATATGAAAATAAAGAGACTTGATCGAATATCAAATTATTTTCATGTACTCTTAAGACTTTCGATAACTCATTCTCAAGACAATAGTAAATCTTTAACGTACAACTAATTGCTTAATATTTTGTAAGAATTATTGTCGATTTTCCGACACTTCAACATCGACAATTCAAATAGAATCTTTTCGTTTTTAGTATTTGCTCAAAAGCGAAGTAAAATATTTTAGTTCTTGCGCTCCATCACAATTACGATTTCTTAAATTCCCATAATCAGCGGGATCAAACGATAATAATTACATTAATGCGTTCTGTTTGACATCATCGACAACTCGTTTTCTCTTGAAATTATGGATACATATTGACGATCTTTAACATGGCATAAAAGTGTAACTAGTTCATTTTGGAACCTCTTTGAAATATACATACACACGAGGGATATTGTTTTCGAAACACCATTTAGGCTCTGGAATATTGGAAGAAGACTTTGTTTGCATGAGATCATATTTTACAGAGAAATGAAAGTCGAGAGAGATTGCAGATTTATTTTTATAATGTTACAATTATTTAATTTTATTGGTAATTTGCTATTGAGAGTTGCTCGTAGAACTTCAATATTTTGGAAAAGGTTTCTCGATGTCGCTTTATCATTGTAATATTTTTGGCAGTATTATTGACCAAATGATGAAATGTCAAGGAGGAAATTTTGCAATGCAAATTGTCTTCATTAAGCTTGTGAAGTCTTCTGGAGTCATTTATTTTATTTTTAATGAGTATGTGAAATTATTGTTGTTGATGTGGTAAGGTGTGAGTTGTATTTACAGCCATTGTGGGTGGTTGCAAATTACTGTTTACTCGCGAGTTTCTAGTTGCAACTATACAGGTTGGGAGACTCATTTAAAAATTAAGACGATGAAGGAAATTAACGAAGCGAGGAATTGACGGAATTTTGTTAAATTTTTGTTAATTCTTCTCTAGTCAATTTGGTACCTGCGTTTAAAAAGCTATCCATTAATTTTGTACCTGCGTTAATTTTGAACGCGTTAATTCCATGCTGAAAAAATAAGAAATTCAAAACTGAGGAGTTTAGTGATAAAAACATCTAGTCATGCCAGTTTGCAAATCTTTTCTTTACCCTTTCTGGACCATTGGAACTTTTGGAATTTTATCATATTCCAAATTTATTATACATAAACTATATTCCCAAGAACAATGACCATCTAAAACAATTGATTATCTAACCCTTCGTTCTCTGTTGCTCTGAGAACTATAGGCCCCCAAAAATCTGAAACAACTTCCGATGCCACTGAACCATAAGAAATACACAGAGAAATATCTGAAATCTTCAACAGGGTAGCTGAACAGGAGAAAATATTGCGGTTTATCAATCTTCTATCTATCCTACGAGCAGGGTGAGTGAGTGAGTGATTGAGTAAGTGAGTGAATGAGTTATCGTATTTAACGTGCCTTGCCCGCGAAAGTCTCGAGATAACTTTTCGTTTAGCAGGGGACACGGGTCATTTCAGTTTCAGGCACATACACTTGCTATTCTTGCATAAGACCCGGTCCTTCCTCTCAATGTGACCACACCTCGTGATTCATTTTGCCTTTGCCTGGAATTACAGAGAGTTAGCAGCTCTCCTCACATTTTCACAGCAATTATGACCTTGGTGGGATTCGAACCCATGATCTTGCGATCATGAGTCAGGGACCTTAACCACAAGGCCGTCGCTAAAGATTGGAGCCTTTGTGTGAATTCTTTTTAATTGCCGTAAAAAGGAGTGCGAATTTCTTCCATCTTGTTGCTCAATCTTGATGAAAATGGATTGTGTGACAGAACATATACCTCGCATTCAAATTCAAGAATAATTTATGTCAAAACCGCAGAGCATGCAAATGCGCTCACATTTCTGTACAAAGTTTGTCATAGTAGCTGTTAGTAGCTGTAAGTTTGACAAAGTTTTATCAGAGTTTTGTTACAACGTAGTGCATTCTGGCCTAAATAAAAGTATATGCAGTCTCAGCCGAGATCTCGGCAGCTGAAAATATTCTCACAGAAAATAGATGGCAAGTGAAAGTCACTATAATTAGATAAACCCATTGAACTATAAATAAAAAGACTGGAACGATAACTCTATTGTTCTCTCCCGTATGAAATGCGTAACAAAACAATATCAACATGCGCGCAGCCATTGTGCGTACGCACGTACAAGGAAATCAAATGGTTAGTATGGAGCACGTATGATAATATTTTGCATGAAAATAGTTCAATTT
>JAYJMH010006698.1:0-25530 GCA_036873815.1 Phacellophora camtschatica
GTTTGTGCAAATTCTCGGGCTGCATTCCATGCTGTTCTTTAATATGGCAACCGATGGCCGACGCTTTGTGTTCCTCATTCCTTTGGTGTAAGTGTCGGCCATCGGTTATCGTTAATATTTATAATTAAATGTTACAAAAATAATATTCTTATTTTCCTCTTAACTCAAAAATCAATTACCACAGCTTTTACCTCTGCGGAGGAAGATGATTTTAATTTTACGTAGATCATTCTGCGCAGAATTAAAAACCTTATCCTCCGAGGAATGAAAAAAAATCATTCTAATTCATCTAATTCCCTAATTTGCTTATGCAAACTTTTCAGAGTATGTTGTACAGGATGTGTTGTGGTATGGCACTGGGAGGTTGTCAATTTTCTATTGTCAAGGGTAATGTTAATCACGAGATAACAGGTCATTGATTAATATGTTTATTGATGGTTTGGTTCCTGAGTAGCATTCTAAAGCAAAGGTTATTAGAATTTAAAAGTGGTTGAATGACATATATTTAACAAATCTAATTTTTCTGACGATAACTGACCCGAACATGTGGACGTACTATCTGATGAGATTGCAGAAAGATAACATCTAACCCTTTCACCCGTTGACATATAATATTTACCATTGATAAACAACATAAAACGTCCTATTTTCAGGAGGTAAACGCAGGCAGAACTTTATATTAATTTAAGACATTTCAAATTAATGTTATAGTATAAATTAAGTTGGTTTTCGTGTGCTACCCCCTGCAGAAGTGAAAATTACATAGGCTTTGCCTGTTTAGATAAAATAAATCCGGGCGTGAAAGGGTTAATGATTGAAACAAGGAATAAAAAGGAATGGCTCTGAGCAAGAGCCTTGTGGGACGCCACGCGTGAGCTCTTTTCAGTTCAGAAAGCTGATTGTTTAGATGACTGTTTAGCTGACGTTTGGAAACAGAAAATCGAGCATTCACCTGATAATAACAAGTATCGTTAACGGCGAGACAACTGTCAATTTTATGGACCCATGGTTCTCCTCAAAAAGGCAAATACCCTACCTATTTTTATCAACAAAATGTGCATTGAAGCTCAAGGGAATGTTTTGAAAAAGAACTGATTCCTCCAAAAGTTTTTATTTGCTAATTTTATGTTCTACATTTCTATTTATTAAATTAAAAGTCAAAACAAACGTGTTATTTTGTCTATTGCTATAGCCTGTTTTCAGTAGCCGTAAGTGAAGCTCTGGTTTTGCATTTAAGGCAAGTTCAAAGTTTAAAAATTAATATCTTTACACTCGAGTATCGTGGGCGTTATTTTTACAACAGAAAAGTTCAACAACAAAAACATACAAATAGCCAGTATTGGGACACATTTAACAATAGCCTCCATATGGAAATTTGCAACAGTTTTTGTGGTTCAAAGATAATAACTATCATAGAAACAAGAATCATTTTAGCATGCAGCTTCAGAATCATTTCTGGCGGGCATTTTGGCTGTGCAGAAAGATAAACATAGATCACAGATAATGACTCACCGTGTGGCAGTTAAAACAGTATTTCGTTTAGGCTCTGAGTCATAGCTAGTCGTTTTGCAGTTATAATGAGCTGCTATTTCATGAATCAACTTTCTGTGACTAATATTCATGACTGGAAATGAGTGGCTAATATGTGCAAGGGAACTCTGTAGAATAAAGAAAAACTCAATTAATTTATGCTTAACATTATCAATGTTAATCTTAAAAACCTAATAGTAAGGGGTTGGAAAAAGCTTAGGATTAGTCTGATTGGATGGTATATTTATGATGTGAAAAACAGGTATTTGTAAACTTGGGCTTAGATATTTTACTTAAAATGTAAAATATTCATAACCTATTAGCAAGGGGGTATTAATAAGAAAGGAGGTTGGAAAAATATCCAAAAATTAACAGTAGGGGGTCCCCTAACATGTAAAAGGGGTTAGAAAAATTTACAAAAATTAATAGTGGGAGGCCTAAAGTAAAGATTTTAAATATGTAGGTATACGTTACATTTTTCATAGCAAAATATGTAAAATTCAAAAAATTACATTCAATATCACCTTTTTCAAGTTATTGATCAAAGTTTCAATTATATCCTCGATCGTTTTCACAAATGAGAGGTTCGCCCTGAAACAATAAAGAGTAAAACAATACAAAAACAGATTTCACAACAAAATAGCATCGTTCTGCTTAAACTTTTTCCGTTTCGCGCGAGAAATCAATGCCCAACCTTTTGAAAATTATAATACTGGACTGGAAACTGATTGGATTGAAAAACGAAAACATCGAATTTATAAAGAAAAAGTTAAGCGAGGTTAACTCTATTCTATAGTTCTATGTCTGTAAACACGTTACTGCTGTTCTGGCAATATTGCACATTTTTGATGACGCAGAAAACAAAAAATTGGATGAAAAGAAAGGATGATAAAGGACACCTTAACAACATAATAACGGAACTTTAAACAAATGAATTTGGCACGAAATACAAACATAGTGGTTAGCTGCACCTGCGCGCGTTGAGCAATTATGATTAAGGCGCTCAAACGAGTTTAACGTTTTGTTATGCATGCATGTTGGTTGTTGTTCAATCAAAATCTCAATTCGTTTGACCAAGGCTTTACGTAAATATAGTTTTTAAATGTGTTTTGTGGCACTTAATCCGATATATAATCTGATGACCAGCTTGCAGTCAAATAAATGTTAGCTACTAAAGCCATTTTCAATTAAATTCTAATTTAATGTACAAATAGTTTGTGACTCGATGTTTAAACTAAAGAATTTTAAACTTGAAATATTTAAATAAATAAAACGCTCTTACTTAGCTTCTTCTTTTAAAGAATATGAAAACTGCATGGATTTAAAATGGTTTTCTTCGGGATTTTCGATTCCTAATGCATCCGCTAGTCGCCTGCAATTAGAAGTGGATAAATTAAATAACTAAATGCATCAATAAATTTAATAATTAATCATCGGATGTTTCTACAGGTAAATAAATACTAAATATATTATCCGCTACGCCATCATCAAGACACTGTTTAAACATAGAATAAAACGGTCCTATTTGCACTAACATATTTTGATTCTACCAGGTGACCCAAAAAGAACTATCTCTGTTTGCAAAGCTGTATCTCGAAATCTGCGAGGCTGAAATATAAAATTGTGTTCATCTGCGACAACGTTTGAAATGTATGCTGACAGAAATCGTCTCCAACGTAAATAATGTTTTGATAAACGTCTTCAAAATATCGAGGGAAAATGCATTTTGAACCTTACGGTTAGAAGAAATACGCTGGGAATCTACCTTGCTTTGGGGACGAGGTTGCAAACCTCATCCCTGCGTGACAAGTGTCTAACAAACAGATTTATCTTGGTTGATTTTCGTTAAAAAAATCAATCTTCAGAATAACCTACTTCTAAATGATTGGTATTAAATCATAGTCCAAATAATTACACACACCTTCTCAAGATACACGACAAATATTATTAGTTCTTAAAATACACATTTCAGAATCACTTCTTAAAATACACATTTCAGAACGAAATATAAAACTGCCATTTGTCATATATCTAGAGATGATGTGTCATTATCTTGACTATGATCTGACACCGAACCTTCTGAATAGCATGGAATGAAATGAATGCTCACTTGTTTCTTTCGTAAATTGCACATTCTTCGTTACATTCTAGCCTAAAATGAACAATAATACTTTTTTAAATTAAAAAATATGTTCAGTTGACTTCTTTCAGGACAACTAAAAATCAAATTGTTGTTACGTGTAGAAGGTTGAGAATAGTCAATGTGTGACCTAACGAAGAGCAAAGCTCGAAACGTTGCATGAAGGAATTACTCAAATGTACGGGCAGTAGAAACCAGCAATAAAGAACCAATCTTTTTGGTTACAAGCCTGGCAAAGGTTCTTAGATGACACTTTTGACAAATGACAAATAAGCAATAAGATGACAAATAAAGCTGGGAGAAGGGTATAAGTTAACTAGATAACTTCAAAATTGGATACTTAAAAATTCTCCCAAAACCATTTACAAATTCTTCCATCAAGTTTAATTCTTTTACAGTTAATTTTGTGAAAATGTCATGCAAAATCAGCCTGTAGGTTCTTTTATGCACGTTTCTACTGTATGTCGAAGTTTTATAATTTTATTATATTCTTTAGGGACAGCTGTTCTAGATTAGATAGTGCTTCGAAAATTATCAGCAAGAACAATTTAATAATTATGACAATGATTAAATAAAAATAAAGAAAAAATAGAGCTGTAAATCCCTACAAAATAAATAAGAACACAGCTCTGGAATAAGCTTTCATCTTCAATAAAAACAATGCCAACTTTCAAAATCTTTCAACTTTTAAAGTCTAATTGCTAAATATTAAGTTTGGGACCATAAAAACCATTTAGCATATTAAACAGAAAATGCTAATATATAGCATGTTACAGTAAAAACAAGCATATAAGAGCCTTATGTATGAAGGTGAGACTAACAAAGGATCTTAATATTGGGGCATATAAAATTTCGAAATGCTGAAGTTAACGGGGGTCGGTCTACTCGCAAGGTGCAGAAACTTCATTATTGTAACTCCCATTGACTTTTAAAATCTGTTTTTTAGTTTCTTCAAAATTGGTGCATTTTTCAGAAATTTGTGGTGAAAAAATAAAGGTTCTTGAAAGTGGTGGTTCTTATATGCAGGCGTTACTGTAGTATAAGACGAAATGTTTTAAGTTGATTTCACTTACCCCCGTCTCTTTTCTGCAAGCATTAAACCACTAAGGTCAACCGTTTGACCATGTCGCAAAGTCCGTAGTTTGTCACCCATTGCTCCTGAAGCAAATCTAAAAAATTAATCTTCAATAAAATATATGTACAGGCAACTTCCCTGTTTCAAACCTCTTTTTAATCTTCAATAATGATATCAATGTTGGAATTGGTTTCAGATAACAAATTTATTTTTATTCATGCAAACACCTGATGAAATAATGCCCTCAAAGCCAGATTTTTTAGTATTGTCTGTGCAGAGATTTATTTTTCAAATTCATGGTAATTTCTCATTTTTAAATACTAATTTAAATTCCTCCATTACATTTTTAACATGTGAAGAGACAATAATTGAAATTTGACATTTTTTTCAAACCCCTTTCCACCTATTTGGGTCATTCGTCTGGTGAATTTTACTGTAATGCAACAGCGGGCAATTTTGTAAACAGAAAATCGCGGTTTCAAAAATGACAAATGAGATTAGGAAGAATAGAGTTAACACTTTGAGCGGATTCAATCAAATCAAAGTAAACAAAGACAGCAAAATCTTATGACTTCATTTATTCTTATTTGTTTGGCTACGTTTAATGTGTTGAAATCTATACTTTACAGTCACAAATCCCATTGTCAAGGTTGAAATCACATTCATTTGTTTTACAAAATTCCCCATTGTTCTGCGATGCTTGTTTATTGGTTCAATCCAGTTTAGTTAATTCACGTACCTGTGAAATTGTGTTTTTGAATTTCCAGCTAAGCATAGAACTTTCTCACCCTTTCTTCCGCATTTACATCGAATAGTGATCTAACAATGGAAACATCAATTAGTTTTTATAACAATGGTATAAATATATTCCTTGCAAATGACATATCTCCAAAGAATCATAGAAAAATAAGCAAAACTAACAATGCATATAACAGTGGAAAGTGTTGTAACAATAGTGAAATTAACATACCAGTTTCAAAGCGATTATCCATATCTTAACTGGAAAATCAAAACAAGCAACTTGCGGTCAACCCTATGTTTTGATTTTCAGGTTGAGGGAATTCGCTTTGTCTCTGATGGATAATCGCTTTGAAATTGGCGTGTCGATTTCACTATTGTTACAGAATTTGCCTCTGTTAATACAGATTATATGCTGCAGTGTTATAAACATTGTTCCCAAACATACCATTGTTGATTTAAAAAGCACAGGCCAGACTCCAGAGAATTTGTTACTTTAAAATAACATCGATTGGTTTTCAATTGCTTAGTCTTATGGTTTTACTGATTCATGCAACAAAATATTATACCTGCTGTAATAAAGTTAGACATAACCTTTGGATTGGTTATAAAAATTTATTTCATAAAAAAGCTATCAACAATCTGTTTGATAAATGTGTTTCAATCTTTCAATAGTGTAACAAACAACCTAATCTGCAACCTGACATAAAAGCATATATTACCTGGTTTTTGCATGGTCCTTCTGGGCATTCTTCACCAGTGTGACACGGTGCCCCACAACAGTGTGGGCAATCTCTCCTACCAACAGTACAAGGTTGTTGGCATGACTCATCTGCAGCAAGACATTCACCCTGTGTAAATTATGCAGAACGAAATTACACACGAACCATTTCACCCCCAGAAAGGGTCATGTGTCCCACTGATAAACAAGGTAAAACGTCATATTTTCAGGGGGCATATGATGATTAAATTTTAATGGATTTTAAAGGTAATAAGATGTGTTTAACTCTTGAATTATTTTGGTGTGTTTACCCCCCTGCAAAATAAAAAGATCTATCGGATTTGACTGTTCATTAGAATTAGTGTTTTAGTGTTGAAAGAGTTTACAGTAAAAATGTTTTTCTACAATTAGAAATTAAATTTTGATATAATCTGAATTCAGTACAAAAAAAACCTCAAAATTGTTCCCAGGCCTCAGCACTACATGCCTTGGTGTTTAAATTACGACCAAGCCCTGTGTGGCACCAGCCATTTTCCCGAAATTTGCATTCGAAAAAGCTTGCCTTGTAAACAAAGAGCAAAAAACCAAAAACTAGAAACGATGTTTAAACGTTTCATCGATGCACGAAACAACCTCGATAACAAGGTCGGTAGCCTTGTCACAAACACAAAGATAGCGACTAACTTGCTATTCGTGGTGAAAAAAGGATTCACTATCTGATTGGCTTAAAAAAAAAATTCAAAGAAAATGACGCTTAAATTGTGAGAGGTTTTGAAACTGACACCAGAAACAAAATACACGACGGTATTCTTCGAAGACCTTAGGACTAGAATTGCTCACATCGTTTTAGGTTTGAACAGCGAAATTGATTCCAGCTTCCTTATATAAAAACAGACCATTTTCCTGAAAACGAATTTAAATTTATGAAAACAGTATTCAAAATGAAAGCATGATAAATTGAAATAATTAGCTTACTTTATGGCATATCTTGAGGCACTTGTGAAGTTTGCATGGCAGCTCCTTTTGGCACGGTTTCCCACACGATACATTGTTAACATGACACGGCACACATTTACGTGTCTGTGGAAAACAAATTAAATTGGAAAAAAATTGATTTGAAGTAATATGCCTTTGTAAAAATCGTTTTACATATAGACTGAACACAGATTTCCAGAACAAAAGTTTCAAAAACTTAAAAGAAAATGATTAGATAAAAAAGTGGCAAACAAATAGGGTTTGGGCAGCCTACAAATATCCAGCCAATCAAATTGAATAAACGTGCTTTATCCGATTACGTCAAATTATGCGATTATGTCATGTGATCACTTTTTATCATTTCATGTTGCTTGTTTGCTTTTTGAAGCCATTTTCTGTTTGAGAAAATTCATGTGATCACTTTTTGAATCTGCGCATTATGCATGCGCAGTGTAATTGAATTGTCCGTTATTTTTTAATTGGCTACTCTAAGATCCGTTCGTTCTCTTTAAGATGAACGTTAATAAAACCGATAAAATACAGCCATTTGAGTGGTAATAAATTTAAGAATAAAGCCACTTTTGAAGATAAAATTTAAGCTTACGGCATAAAACTGGCCCTATTTAAGATTTGATCACAATTTGCTTGCACAGCCCTACTTTGTAGTAACATGGCAAATTTCATGTCTATTGTTATCAATTGAATTCCAACCGTTCTACACAAGAACCAATAAAATGATAGCAGAATCTTGAGCAGAGATAATTTTAAGAGTGCAGCAATAACCTCAATGATTTTAGTAAGTTCAATAATTCAACACATCATGACAATTTATGCTATACCTCACGATTACACAAACACCACTTTTCCGTCAACACCACACAGGGGGGACAGCGGTCTTCATTGTGACAATTGTGTTGCGCTAAAAAACAGAAAATATTGTGAATAACAGCGAAAAAGCAGACTGGTCTTAAGCCAGGGCAAATGAACTGAACACATCATTGAACAACGTCCAAGATTGATGTTTAATGAAAAATACAGTTCATGTGACCACCTTTCTTAGTTGAACATTGAACTGAACATTGTTGGATGAATGTTTGATCTCAGCCAGAAATGTTGGATAAAGAGAACGACCGTTCAGTTAGATGTTCGATTCATTTTTCAATTTATTGAAGTGTTGAAATGTTGAAGAAAGTTGCCTGCCAAATCACTGTGAGGATCCTAACCTCTTATCTTGCTGAAATCTCAAGTGAAATGTTCAGGAAATGTTCACGGAAATGTTTGCAAAACTGCTCAATGTTTGCAAAACATTCAGTTCATTTGTTTCCTTGCTACTAAACAAAGTTTAGGATGTTAGTCAAACGTTCAGTTCATTGGTTCCTTGCTACTAAACCAAGTTTAGGATCTTAGTCAAACGTTCAGTACATTTGGTTTCTTGCTACTAAACAAAGTTTAGAATGTTATGTTGACCACTTGGCACTAAACAAGGGTAAAATGTCCAGTGGCGTGTTCATCAAAATGTTCAGTTCATTTGACCACGGATTTAGCGTGACGACACTGTTAGTAAATGTACTTTGTGTAGCATATCATGAAAATTATTATAATGAGAACAATATCAAACACTTACGCTCATGTGGGCATTCATGGGGTCTCGTACAACGCATTTGGCATTCAGGAAGTGGCGAATTACATGGTATAGGAGGATACTGCACAGTTTCACCACAGTAGCAGGTACGATCGTCAAAACCTTAAAAATGCATAAAAATAGTACACAATTTCATATCTATCTCTTTCTCCCGGGAAGGGCCAAGTGATAAATTGATAATCAACGTAAAGCGTCATATTTCCAGGGGGTAAAAGTAAACAAAATTTTAACTCATTTCAAATGTTTTTATTAATTTCAAATGAGTTTGGCCGAAAAACGATACCTCCGGTAATTAATTAAAAAAAACCTGAAAAGATCCCTCTCCCTTTCACGCCAGAAAGGATCATATAAGTAAAACGTTATATTTTCAAGAGATAAATGCGAACAACTTTATATTATATCAATCAATCAATCAATTTTTTGTAGAATGGGTATGTGGAATATAACTGAAAAATAAAGGTCTTCTACATGACCCAAGAAAAGCATAACTTAACCAGCCTGTGTTGTAAATTAAAATGTAAAATAACAAAAATTATCATAAGGCCAAATGTGTGATGCAGTAGATCTCCGCTACCAATAAACTGCAAATTAAGAAACTGAGGCTCAAAATCTTTAAAACAATAGAAGAACAATATAATGATTTGATAAACAATGAGGCTTAAGCCAAATATCCAGTTTCTTAACAGCGGGGATTTACTGTAACGTTATGTTAAATTTTCTTTCTGATCGGATCAAAAAAATATTAACTTTCTTATTACCGGCCAAAGCTAGATAAGCCTGCATTTTCTTGGGCAACATGGAATATATGTTTTTTCTCATACACATTGTATTAAACATCGTATTATGCGAATAAAATCTATATGATATGATCTATCAAGGGAGCGATTCCATCTATTATTTTTGAAAACAAACTTCAAACGGAAAGGAACCAGCAATCAAACCTATTCGATAACGTTGCTCATTTAAGGCTGACTCTACACTTAAAATGTATAGAAAGTAAATTACTTGTAAGATAGCATCTTGGGCAATTTCCCGGGTGGCAAACCTCGTCGCATTTGTGCAATCCACAAGTTAGTTTTCTTCCACAGATGAGATTACAATAGTGTTCGAAATCCTGTTAAAGAAGAAATATTTTTAATATTCAATATTTGAGGGCGCACATCAGGTTCGGTGGGCTTGGCGATTTTTAATCAGAGGGATAGGGGATATACGATGTTTGGTTGGCGAGATATGGGATCTGAACCACTTTGAATTCGGTGAGAACGAGAGATAAAAATGTTGCGGCTGGATACGGGAAATGCTAGAGAAAGGTCAGGGACAGAGGGATGAAGGTGCTCTTTCGTGACCCTCTTAGGCCAGATCCACAAGAAAGGTAGACGGATCTCAATTTAGTGGGATCTGAGTAAGTAATGTTTTCCTTTGTTGATGGAATTGCTCCTTCTATGCAAGCGCTTCATTGTTATCGTCACATATGCAAGAGTATAACCCATTAAAAAATCTTTGCAACGCTCCCCAGAACTGAAATGTCACTAACAATCTCGCTGAGGCTCGTAATCATAACAAAAACAGGGAAAATGGAGGGACTGTAGTAGCCAGTCCAACCGAGTGTTGAATAGGAAAACATAGATTTTGTAAACGCAAAATAAAGCCAGCCCTCTTCCGTGAGCCAACCCGCCTTAGTAGATATCACTACAGTATGCTTACCACACAACATTTTTGATTGCATCTATGTCTGCCACATTTTCGCTTCTTGTTGCATCGTCTTTCACACAAAATCACTTTAGCTGAAAAAAATTTACTTGCATTGAAACTAAAAATAAACAACATTTAAAATTAGAACATGTTTTAAATCTAAAAATTTAAATCTAAAAATTATAAATCGTAGGACCCCGTTTATTCGCCCAAATGTGCTCAAGAGTGATCCCAGCCCTGGAAATGTAAAGATAAATTCAAAAAATAACTGATTTCCAAAAAGTATAAACAATTATTTTACCCGTTTTTGGTTAAAAATAACTATCTTCCTATTAAAAAGGAGAGAATACCAACCCCAATCCAACCCCCGTAGATGCAAATGAGGCAGCTCTTCCTAAAGTGAATGGTGATCTTATATATAATCAGTCACTTGACAAAGTTTACAATACAAGAGTAGTTTGCCTTTGTTATCCATGTTAATTCATTTTCATCAAATCAATATTTCAGTTTTACAATTAATACTTTAACGTTGATTGTTACCGATAATATTGATAATTTTGATTGAATTTGATCAATATTTTGAGTGATAATATTTTTATCAGATGTATAATTTCAGAAAATTATGTACTCTAAAACTTTGGTTGTTTTCATATAATGTATAATTGATTTAAAAAGTTTTACATACCTGGGTCGAATTCTTTACATTGCACTTCCTGTGGATCAGTTAATAATAAAAATCAATTAATCAATCAATCATAACAATCAATCATAACAGTGAATCAATCAATTACAACAATCAATCATAACAGTGAATCAATCAATTATAACAATCAATGATTGAATCAATGAATCATAAGCAAATGTTTCTGGACTCTGCTTCTTACGTACGGGTTTTTATGGCATGGTCTATCTACAAAACCCTAATACCTATAGACCCTTTAAGAGCTGATCAAATTCAATGAAATAAAAGAAAACAAACCATTGCTTTATCCATTCACGCCCGGATTTATTTATGCTAAACAGGCAAATCCTATGCAAGTTTTATAATGCAGGGGGTAGTACATGCAAACCGACTTAATTTACAAAAAAACTTACGTTGAAATATCCGAAATTAATATAAACATTTACCTCCTGAAAATATGACGTTTTACATTGTTTGTCAATGGGCCGTATGGCCCTTCCCGGGGTGAAAGGTTAACAACATAAATTAATGAGCAAAAGAATAATAAATGGATACCGTCGTTGTGTTTCCACATCTGCATGAAACACTTGTTTCTCCTTCACAAGGACCACAAGGGCCAGTATGGCAAGCACGTTTGCAGAAATGTCCGTCACCTAGAAAATTAAAGCTCCGCATGTTATCAATTCATAACATACTACTCAAATTTAACGGTGATTCGTGTATTACTTAATTCATGAAAACAACCCGGACTTTCTACAATAGGGAGGTTTAGATCCAGAACAAGTACGAGAACAAGGTTGGAAATGCACTCCAAAAGAAATAGCTTTATTTGTAAGCCTTACATTCTATTTTTGCAATGTCAAAGGTTCTTGGTAGATTAGGCCTTCCCGTTGTCGCTATAATTAAGCCAATTTTCTCTTCTTCTCTGAGTCTTCAGCTTGTTTTTACAAAAGAAACAAAAAATTATCAATTTCACGTTGCCGATTTGAAAAATACAGCGTTCTGATGCCACATGGGAACAACATTTTTTACAAGTTTATTCTTTAAATTTCAAACTCAATTGTTTTCCATGTCGTACTCCTACTCGTTCTGGATCTAAACCTCAATATTAATTTAAAGTTGACAACCATTGAAACTTTTATGGCATTGATAAATTTTTAAATATCTTACTGACAATTGTATTACAATATGCTGCATAAAGTTTTTGTAAGAGTTGTACAAGGATGTTAAAAAAGATTGTACAAGAGTTCTACAAAACATTGTATAAGAATTGTATGAGAGTTGTATTAGAATCAAACAGGAAATATAAAAGAATTTCACAAAATTTTTACAAGAATCGCATGTATTAGAATTGTACAAGAACTGCAAAATAATTGTATAAGAATTGTATAGAAATTGTGTCCAAGCCATTAACAGCTTTGCAAACGTAGAGACATTTTTTGGGCCACTCGTTTTATATATATATATATATATCTATGTTTTCTCACCAACTGATCCACATTGAAGTTTTTTCCCACAGAAATTATTGCAGCATGGTATCGGATCCAAGCAAGACTGTCTTTCTTCGCCAGGAGGAAGCAAATCTTTAATTAAAGTCTGCTTGCACGGGCAGTAGATTACGTTCTTTGGTAAATATCTGCATGACTGGCATTCTTGTTTGTGGCAAATTTCTTCACAATGATGATTTTGACAATCAAGTTCCCTGAATAGAGTATATAACATTATTATTGTACAGAATTCATAATTATGCTGATGTTTATTATGTACCAACTTACAAAAAAAACTCACGAGTTTGAAAGCTCCGCAGTTTCACGGAGAAATTATTTGTCACAATGTTGAATACTGTAGTAGTAGAACTCAGTGAAATTTAGCGTTTCCATAAGCGACCTGGCATTGATGCATGTTATACCGGGTGACCCAAAAAGAACTGTCCAGCAACGTTTGCAAGGTTGTAGCTCGAAATCCGTGCGGCCAATCTCAAATTGTGCTCAAAAGGACGTCCGGGGGGCAAACTTACATTTTGGGGGTGTCACCCAGTCATCTGCAATCACGTTTACGTGTCCAAAACTGGAAATTAAAATTGCCTTCATTCGTGAGCTTTTAAGTCAATTTGAGTGAACGCCATTAATTTCCAGTCCACATTTTGACATTAAAATAATCTGGTTGCTCTACCTTCAAATCGCCATTAAAACAAGCAAGCAAGCAAGCAAGTTGTTTTAATGCCAAAACATGGACTGAAAAAAGATTCACGGATTGCGGCAATTTTAATTTCAAGTTTTTGACAAGTAAACATGGCCGCAGAGGACTAGATGATATCCAAAACTCTTAATTCGTCTTTCGTACGTTGTTTTATGCACAATTTGAGATCTTTAGCCTTTTAGAGTTTGAGCTACAGCCATGAAAACAGAGATGGTTTTTTGGGTCACCCACCCGGTAATGCAGTACTGAATAATCATCAAATCTATTTCTTGTTAATTCCCAAAACAGTTTAATTAAAAAATTTTCACACAGGTTAATACAACAACCAACCAAATATTTAAACTCACCTGGCACATGGCTTGTTACAAGAATATCTCAAAAAGCCATTTTCACCGAAAGTTAAGCTCTGCATATCTGCAAAAAGACAACAACAATAAATCAACGAGTGCTATCTTTTCAATAAAACCTCTTGGTTGCAGCAAAACAAAAGGAATCGCAAAGCGTTTCATTACAAAAGAATGGAGCAAAAACTACACTGTATCCAAAATTCTTCCCGCTAATCCAACAAAGAGAAATAAGGGTCTTGTTTTGCTCTAGCAAAACATACAGGGTGCCCCAAAATCTACTAAGAGATCATTAGCCTAAATTAAAGGATTTCTACTGCTGCAATCGCTGAAAATACTACATAACAGTAGAGTCCCAAAAAAGAAACATTACAAGAAACTGAGACCTTAATTCAGTATAACACACGTTCTTTACTGAACAATATATTTAGCAATAGCCAATTGTTTGTAAACAATAGCTAATCGTTTGTAAACAATAGCCAATTGTTTGTAGACAATAGTCAATTGTTTGTAGACAATAGCATGGTACCAAAAATGTAGTATCTTATATGTGGAAATCTATCGTGTGTGGCTTTGAGAAAGCCATTAACATTGTATTTCCTTCACTATAACACGGAGATTACCAAGTAGATTTTTGCAAAAATACTGACACGACGAGCACCATCTCCAGATATATGGAAAATAACAATTGTACATTTCGTTCTTAAACTGTTTTTAATGTGTTTTTTTAATCTGAAACTGTTTTTTTAGGAACGAATAATGTTTGTCATATATCTGGAAATAGCCTGCACACGTTAAGTGCAATCTAGCACCCACCCCGTGATACTACACTTGACAAAATTCACTATAATTAGTTATTTATGCCTCACAAACATTAGAATTGAAAATTCTTCAAAATCAATAAATTATGTATATGTTAGATTATGTTATCTCACAGTACTTGACCAACATTTATGTCTATAAAGAAATCTTTTCTCTGATATTAAAAAAAAAACATTGACGGTCTTATTTGGTGAAAAATCAGGCCTTTAGTACTTCAATCTTAAGCCTCCAGAACATCACAAAAAGATATCAAAATCCTACCTTCTCCGCAAACTTTGTTTCGCTCCTCCGTACCACAAAAACATTCTGCAAAAAATATTTGAACATATAATTTTAAGAAATAAAACCTTCATGTGTGTATTCGAATGAAATTAAAACTAGTTATCTTGCATTTAAAGACCTGGGAAAAATTAACAACGACCTTTACTTGAACTTTTATGAAACCACACCCTCAAAATTAAGTTATTTTGCAGTCTTTAAAATTGCACAAATTCAAGTTAAGCAAGCCCCAAAATGTTAAATATATTCGTTTTCTCGTTCAAAGTTTGTCAGGAAAAAAAGTTTTGAAAAATAATCATATGAAATTTTTAGGCCCCATACAAAGGCACTAAGTCATTTCCCCCCAAAAATCATAGCTCTCCTCAAACAGCCAGGCTTGTATGAGCATGTAAAAATATGCGTTTTTCTCAAGGGTTCCCGTGAAAATACTTCTGGCAACTTTTCAAAAATAAATACAAACTTCATTTGCCCACAATTCTGAAAATTTGCCCACAATGTCTACATTTATTACCGGTTTTTCCAGTACAATTTAAAGTCGTCCGATCAGTTTTTTTAATTGCCGTCAATTTTTTTTACCGATCACAGGCTGTTAATTCGATCCCTGATTTTCATCAAAAGCTACTTACTTTGCAACTCAATGACATCACATTCAACGCATGAACCTAGAAAATAAGTTGATGGAAATTCATCTTTTGATAATAAATAATCGCGTTTTGATAAACGTAATTTCACATTTTGATTGAACTCAATAAAATCACAACAAACAAAAACAGCAAACCGTTATGATTTTGTTTATTGTGATTTGCATAGCTGCGCTGAAGGTGTTAAAATCTATTCTTTACAGCGGAAAATTACATTATTATGTTTGAAACCGCAGTTTACAAAGTTTCCCCTTGTTCTCTACGAATTCATTTTTGCATAGGGTAGCACAGGGAAACATAATATGAACTTAATATGAACTTCTAGGAGATAAAAATAATAAATTTTTGTAGCGTGTGTACGTCGATATGAGATAAAGTGTGTTAAAACATCTTTAATGAACAAAAAGTTCATTAAAAATTATAATTCTATCCAAACCATCGGTTCATGCTTCAAATCTATATCAAACAAAATAAATCTAAAATATAGTGTCTTTCAAATCACCGGAGACTTTTAAATCACCGGTGAATTCTACAAAATCCTTGTGAGACAACAGCAATCAAAACACCCTCTCAGCACGTGCCTTTAAATCATTAGAGAAGATCAGAGGACTTGGCAAATGATTTTAATCATTCAAAATGCAAAGTTTTCTTTAGCCTGTGCTTTCCAAATCATCAGAGGCTTCTTTCCAAACTATCAGTTCACCCTTTTATGTCCACAACATCCCTATGAGACCAGAGCAATTAAAAAATACTTTAAAGCTTAATTGTTAAAATAATTTTAAAATTACAGTTAAAAAACTGTCCCTATGCTTGAAAAAAATTATACATACAGCTATAAATGCTTAATATTGGAATTTCAAAATACCTTCATGGCATATCTGCTTGCATCTATGCATTCCACAGTTCAAAAGTTTCCCACATACATTTTTGCATTTCAGAGTATTTGCATTACCACATCGCATCTTTGCTCTGGAATTTAAATCGAATTCTAAGAAATGGCAGTGGCACAAATAATTTTGAAATTTACGTTGTGCATGTGCTTAGAAACAAGAGTGCTGTGTTTAGATGTATAAAGACAGTAAGAACAAAGAGTAGCTATAAGTTTTGAGAGTTTTAAAAAGTATTTTTGGAAACTTCTCAGGATATTTTACAAATAATTTTTCCTGCCATAATATGCTTTGTTACCAATTAAAATGGAAACCTCTAGATCACTAACAGGCTTTTAAGCCTATCACAGCAATAGTTATGTTACATTATAAAAACATTAAACAAATCATACCTTGTTCTCCCACATGGGCATTGCTTGGTGACTAATACAGGGCATGGAGGGCATGGCCCCGGATGACAAAGTCTACAAAGAAAATTAAAATAACTGAATTTAGCAATTTTCTGTTTATTGGGGGGTCTTTTATAAATATAGGACACAAGAGTACAATGTAAAATTCAAAACAAGAACATGACCCCTGAAGTGTTATCTAAAATCTTAGAGCTTTTTGTGTGCAATATAAATCTGAGAAGCAATATCACAAAAAGCGCAATATGTTTGTTCCACCACCTATTTGCTATTCTTAGTAAAAACAAAGCAGATTTTTGGGTAGGACAGTCGGTGCTGTTACTTTTCAGTAAGCCTGATATCATAAACCAAATTCAGTTTCTACTTTTCAGTAAGCCTGATATCATAAACCAAATTCAGTTTCTACTTACTCATTACAAGTATGAATACATAGAGGAGTTGATCTTTTTTTCTTGCAAACCTCTCCACAACCTAATGAAGAAACAAACCTCATAAATAGCATGCAAAATGTTGACCCATTTATCCTCAAATCAATTTTTAAAATGTTTCAAAAAAGCAAATGACCATTTTGCATTTGCAATTTTCTGTGGTTTTCAATTATTCTAAAATTATTTGAGATTCTAAAAAATCAAAGAAGCAAGTCATGTCCTGAATATGCATGTTTTGTTACTTCAAGCTTAAAAACACAAAATAACAAAATGCATAGAACACATAATGACAAAAAACAATAAACACAGGCGTTTCAGTGGACTGTGTGTGCATTTGAGCATGCAGGCAGGCACCCAAACATTGTCATAACAACAATTAACAGAGCATGCAACATTAATTTTTTTCAATGCACAATATTTTTATTTCATTTTTATTGTAATTTTGTTAAAACATTAAATGTTATTACATTATCACAGCAAAGACAACTACAACAGTTATAAGGTCTTTGCATTTTCCTCAACAAGGGTTGGACATCGGATTTGTTTATCGTCACTGATCTAGTAACGAGTCCAATCATCTTACCAATCATTAGATTGAAGGGTCACACTACTAAAAATCGATTGAAATGAAAAATGAAATGAAAAATGAAATGAAAAATGAAATGAAAAAAGTCCTTTTGATAACACTGTGTGAATTATTCCATGTTACTGGTCTCTTTGAAGCCTGGTTTTCATAAATCCTAATTCATCACCAATGGTTGCTGAAGAATTCCGATATATGAAAACAAGGAGTTCATAATCATTGCTAATCAACTTTAAGAATTAAAAAATTTTGTAATACAGAGGCCATCAGTGCTTTATGACAAGAAAAAATTTATCGTAGTCTAATTATGCAATAGCGGATATGATTGTATTAAAATTTTGATAAATCAAATCAAAGACTTACTGTGCGGAGTGACACCATTCCTGGGATTCCAATCTGGATTCGTAATTTTCCCTGAAAAAAAAAATTAGAATTTAAACTACAGTTTTTTAAACCACAATAATTACATGTTTTTATAAGAACAACCTTTAGAGGAAATGTCAAGCTGAGACTTGGGTCCAACTTTTTTGTAATCTCATAAATTACATACTATGTAAAGTTAAGAAAAATGTTGGCATTGATCACTTGACCTGAAACACACTTAAATGTTTTAAGAAGGGAGAAGGCAGCAAGTTTGTAAAAATCAATTCAGAAATAAGAAAACATCCAGGCTGAAACAGACACATGTTCTACTCATTAAAATGTGTATCATGTTGAAATATATTTGAAAAATATGACTTTTATTAATACAAAAGATAACAGCTTTAATATTCTACAATTTAAGATAACCAATTACCACAAAAACAAGTGTATTGTGTGGGCATCTGCTCTGTAACATTTTGGCATCCTGGGCACCTCCATCCACTGGTGTCACCTACAAGAAAATAATTCAATGCTCAAATATCTAATAACATTGAAAAGGTTACTATTTTCAAAGATAAATTAATGATTTCAAAGAAAACCAGAAACCAGCTTGTTACTTAAATAAGCGCATCATCCATACTCCTCAGATTGGCTGTATGCAGGATACTAGGGGTGTACCGGATAATCCGGTGCCTGATCTCTATTTTGCCGGATTTCCGGTTCCAGCCGGATCTATAAAAAAGCCTTTCTGAGTATGCACTTGATGCAGGCATCAACAAATACTATCTTCAACTAATTGCTGTTTTGCGACAAATGATTTTTCACTGCCTTCAATGGTCTTAGTCTTTTCTTGATGGCATTATTCCTGAAATTTTTGTTTAAAATTGCTTTGCAATTACGATCTGTTGCTGTTTCGCTCACGTTCATGTTTGTTTATGCGTTTGGCGCTGCTATCTTTATCAAGTTTGTGTGAGCGCATGGACGCAAAATACTGTGACGTCACACCTACTGTTCTACCAAAACTAAGCGGATTCGTCCCAAAATTATCAACTTAATCTATGCTGGCATGATTCTGAGCAAGTTTCATCTCACACCAGCATCATGTAAATCAGTGCCCCTGAAAATCCCTATGTTAATAGGGGTCTTTAAATTCCCCATTTAGCGCAAACATGTTATGTTGGTAAAAAATCTGGCATGGCCAGATTTCAAACTAAACGATCTGGTAAATCCGGTTCTGGCCGGATTCTATACACATAGATCCGGTACACCCCTACAGGATACAGGTCCCACCATACATAGGTAGCCATTACATTCATAAAATAATCACCTTGAAGAGAAGCAGAGCTTGATTGAACCCATTGTTTGATGCACTTCAAATGGAAAAGATGGTAGCATTTTTGACAACACCAAGTTGAATGTGATGATCTAATATAATCACAGCAAACCATGCATTCATAGCTCCCTTCGATCAGCTGTTCAATTAAAGCTCTTGCCTGCTCTGAGTCAATTGGACGTTTTGATCTCTGATTCCTGGTTCCAAATTTATTATATTCTCTACCTCTGTGTTGTTTAGTTTCAGAATAAGATTTCCTATCTTGTCTTCTATCATCAAATTGCCTGCCGGCATATCTACTATCCATATTCCATTGTGCTGCTTGCATTTCATTTGTTGACCATCCATTTTGTGCTTGGTTCTCATAATAAAGAGAACCTTGAAGTCTCAAATTTTGAAATTCATTCTCAACAACGTAGAATGATGGTGCTTCCCAGTTGTACCTCTCTTGAGGTGAAACAATATATGCTTCATTGTTGAAATTCTGTTCTTTTCTTTGATCCCATGGCTGACTTGGTTTAGACCTATTCTGATTTTTTCTACTTTTAAAATTAACATTTCTTCTGCCTTCATGCTCAGTACCACTGAAAGATTTGCTCGCATTATTCTGGCTCATATCAACACTGAATTCTGAAGCATGTTCATTATAATACTGGGTGCCTTCCCCATTATTTTTCTCAATTCTTTTTTCACTATTATGACTGCTGTTAGTTATTGAATTATCGTCACGAAATCTCTGGTTGTGGTTGCCTCTACTCTGTCCATATCTTCCTCTACTTTTAGATTTGGCCCCCCTGGCTTGTTTTTGCCTATTATCTCTTCCAGGATTGATTTGTCTATCATATGTGTGTGAAAGAATTGCCCAATTAAAACCAAGACTTTTATCTTCCACATTTCCTCCCTCTGCAGACATGGTTGGTTTTTAATCTTGAAACTTTTCAAGTTAAAAGACGACGACTTTTCTTTATGATTATGCAAATCCACACTATAGATAAACTGTGCTTATTTCTCACTGACCAGCTTCCACACCACAGGCCCGCGCCCCTGAAGCTATTACACACCGGTCCTTGAAATAAAATAAAAACCTTCAGGCCTATCTCTATGTTGTTCAATCAAGTTTTACTCTTTTTAAGCCTCTCTAGCCTTTTCTTTTGCTGTTCTTTTTTTATTTGAATTATTACAACACAAAAAATGTGTCTGGTTTGTTTTATAACTTTCTGTTTAGTTTGTTGTTTCAACTTCCTTGTTTGACTTCTTTTCTCTCTGACTGTCTCGTCTGGTACCACAAATGCACCAAATAATGTTGCACCACTGCACTGTTTGTTGCACCACCAACGCACAGCACAGTGCAACAACCACCGGCCCGTCGAGAGCTTATCTCTGTCCAATGATGCCTCTGTCACAGAAACGCTGCGGCAAATACACTGCGGTGGAAATTCAGCAACTGGTTGTTTTGTGTCCAGGCCCCATGTACGTCACAGTAGAAAACAAAACTGAAAGACGGTTATTCTCAGAAAAATAGCAACAACGATGGGAAAACAGAAAATGTCTGCTCCGGGAAAACAGGCAAATTAACTCATGTTTGTCAAAAAAGTTAACAAAATGTTTTGTCACTATCGTTTCTTTTTAAAATAGTTACATTGATCTTTCTTATTAATTTAATTGATCACGTCAATAAAATGAAACGTTTCACATCAAATCTTTCTCTTATAAACAGGTAGGCAAATCTTACGAAAGTTTTATTTTCACAACTTTTAGAGCTCTTTTGAAAACAATTTTCCCCAAAATGTACCACCTACTTATTTTCAATCAAATTAGCTTGAAAATTATGTTAAGTTCAAGTCGTCAAAACCAGGAATGATTTTTACCAGAGTTAGCAATGAAGCCACTAATGGGAAAATGATTCGATAACAAAAAGAAAGAACTATACGTGAATGAACCTGGAAATCATTAAATCACCAATGATCGAAACGGCACTCAATCAATTTATTATCGTTAGTTTTCATTGCACGCCTTTTTATAAGAAACTTGAGGCTGAGATTTGGGTAAATTATTTTAGTATCTCCATAGTCAATAGAATTTTTCTTTTTGACTAGGTAGCTCAGAAAATATTTACATTAAGTAGAAATTAAGTTTGCAGATGTTTAGAACATGCCTCGAAAATTATTTTTAAGGTGTATTGGAAACGAAGGGTACAAAAATCGAAAAAGGAGCTTAGAAAATGTCCCACAAAAATTATTCGTTATAAGCTAAATTTTGCAGGGGGTCAACACAAAAAACAACTCAATTCAAAAGAGAAACTCACATCAAAATTTCTTGAAATGAATTGAAAATTCTATCTACGCTTGCACCCTGAAACTATCATGGTTTACGTTGTTTTTATCAATAGACAATATGGTACTTCACGGGGTGAAAAAGTTCAAATTTCTTACAAATGAAAGCTAATCGTAAAACCCCCGTAAAATTAGCAGTTTCCGGCGTTAAAATGCAATGAAGTAGAAAGATGGCAAATTTTCAATTAATCAACATCACAACAAACTGCAACATAATTGAACAGCCATAAACCAAAAGCTTAGGGACCGGTCATTAAACATGGCGAGGAGGGGTGGAAGAAAAATTGGGGGCGTCTTGAAAGTTTTAGTAGCCTGTAGGGGGTCTTCAAAAATGTTTAGCTTAAAAAGAGAGGGTCTTCAAAAAAACTGCAACTGACTGCAACTAACTTAACATGGCAGATAAAAGATGAGGGGGTCCTGAAATTCGACCAATCAATTTCTCCTCCATCTTCCCTAGCTATATTTAATGATAGGTCCCTTAGTGTTTGATAAACCTTCTAACAAAAATTATTTTGTCAAATTTTTTAGTCATATTTTTCCAAGATAAAAGAAAAGCTTGTTGAAACTCTAATAGCAATACGAAAGAAAAATCACAACACTGAAGAGCTGTATTTATACGCTGGCATATACATAATCAGTTTTCATAACTAATTCAATAACTACTACAGTATTTACTCGACTTAGCACCACTCCTGAACAAGCACCGCATTTGGGAGAGGAAAACGCACCTTTCTTCATTTTTGAAATACTTTGAAATTTGTCGATAACAGGGGTTTATCAATGGAACAAGGGTTTATCGATGGAACAGGGATGGTGTGATGTTAACAGAAAGCAAGGGGATGAAAGCGTTTATAACATTTATATGCAAACATTTCAAACAATTGTATTAAAAAATAAAAAAAAGTCACAAAAGGCCAAACTTTGCAAAGCTGTTGTGAAGGAGCTTAATTTTTGATACACCATTAGTTTCATAAGAAGAGTCTTCAACTTGAAGTTTTGTATCTTGCTTGGCAAAATCGACAAAATAATTGTGTAAAAAATTTTTAATCGAATTCTCTCTTATAAAATGAAGTCAGACACAGTAGCTCCTTCACAATAGCTTTGCAAATGTTTACAGTATGGTACCTTCAACTGAGAGGCCTGGTCTAAAAAGCATTTCAACAAAACGGTTCCCTAGCGTTCAACACTCTCACGCAAACGCGGTCAAATTGAGTTGACGTCAGGAAACAAGCTAAAAACGTTAAGCCTTTTTTGGACCCCCCCCCCCCCGGGTACTATTTGGATGATCCTAACAAGATGCTACTTTCAATAATTTCTCGTATTCCAAACAATTTTTGTGAATCTTACAGTTAAAAAATGAAATAAAACTGTTAACAAAATTAAGTGCGCCCAGATAAATAAAATTAAAAACATTTCCTGCGTAGTGCCCTGAATAAAACATAAAAAGTTGTTTCTGAAGGACATCCTATCAACTATTTCTCACTCCTGGAAAGACCATAAGTTCCATATAAAATAGTTGTAAAATGCTGACATATGAGGGAGTAACCTGTACAAAAATTAATCCTAATTATATTGGTAATTATACCCCTGCAAAAAGTAAACCATTAAGCTAATATCAACACGTTCATTTTTTCGTGAAAGGTTGAAATAAGGTTTAAAAGCTTCGCAATTTTTGAACTTGTATCCAAAAAATTATTCAATGTTTAAGAAAATTAGTCAGTTCCTTTGCAAAGTATATTCTACAGCAAACAAATTAAATATCCCTTAATTTACCATACATTTTCTCAATACTCAGTTTCCCCGTATTGTCACGGTAGATTGCAACAGTAAATCTCAATGCACGCTCTAGTAATTGTCCGTCCAGTCTTCTTATCGTACAGTGCACAACGATTCTACAAAAATGCATCGAGATTGACGGCCGGATCTTTCTGATTTCTGTACTGGACTGAGAGGTATATCCCGAGGAGCTAGAAGATAATAAAAACACTACATTTTAAAATCTACATTTAAGAGAATTTGATGCAAAATCTATTCAAAAATATCAGAAAATACCGTGACTTTTAATAGCACAGCTTTTGTAGTTTCGTTACTTTAGTCATAACCGATTCTGACGTTGACTGAGATACGATTTTTGTTGGTTCTGATTCTAACGTTGACTGAGATACCTCAAGTTCAAAATCTAAAACGTCATATTTTCAGGAGGTAAATGCGGGTAGAACTTTATATTAATTTAAGATATTTCAAGGTACGTTTATCATAAAAATTAAGTTGGTTTGCATGTGCTACCCCCTGCAAAATAAAAGTTGCATAGGATTTGCCTGTTTAGCATAAATAAATCCGGGCGTGAAAGGTTTAAAGGACAGCATAAAATTTATTTAGTATATGACTAGTTGAAAACTTGACGGGGAAACTTAACTTTTTCAGTCGGTTTCTCGTTGGTGAGTTCTTACTGTATTTACCTAAGCATTATCATTCTCGTCAGACCCTTTCAAACGCATATCCTTTTGGAACACCGGGTATACTTACCAAAGTAAAAGAAAAGAACAGACCAACACCACCAGCTACGGACAGAGAATGCTCCAATGTTAACGAGTACTTATCATAACATGTTTTACATAATGTGCATGGGTCTTCTTTCGTTTCTTCGCAGCATTTCAGCTAGAAAGAATTACGAAAAAGGAAATTATAAGCAATTTCATAAAAGCAAGAGTATATAATTTAACATTATGAGCGTTTTCTGGTCACAGCCACATCCTCGTTAAAAACATTAACATCAGATATTAACCCTCTGACAGACTCACAACACAAGAGCACATATTCTGGATTTGGCCGTCCCAACGTTTTTTGAGACAGATTGAAACAAAGCTTTAAGAGTTCTATTATCGAAGTTCGAATACGTCCAGGCTCGGAGTTCGAATTACGACTACGAGGAGCAAAATCCAAATTCAAGATTCTTGTGCAAAAATTGTGTAAAAAATGAATACAGAAACAAACTTCATCAATCTTCATATCTAGGGGGAGGCGTCTTGGGTTTGAGGATGCTGGGGACGTGCTGCCTATATCTTAGGGACCAGTCATTAAGTATGATGAGGGGGGATGGAGGAAAAATTGATTTGACACAAAAGAATTAAAGACCCAACCTAATATTTGCCAAATAAGTTGAGGACCTCTTAATATAAGGCCTATGCAAACAATCTTTAATTATATTATTTTTGTTATGCAATGAAACCTCTATAAAGCGGACATTCTGAACATTCCGAACATATAAACCTTGAATCATATATCATGAAATCGCTGTAGGCAAACAATCGCAAATTAGGTGATTTTTGTTATACAATGGAACCTCTATAAAGCAGACATTCTGAACATTTAAACCTTGAATCATATATCACGAAATCGTTGTAGAAAAACAATAGTAAATTAGGTTATTTTTGTTATACAATGAAACCTCTATAAAGCAGACAATCTGAACATTTAAACCTTGAATCATATATCATGAAATCGCTGTAGGCAAACAATCGCAAATTAGGTGATTTTTGTTATACAATTGAACCTCTATAAAGCGGACATTCTGAACATTTAAACCTTGAATCATATATCATGAAATCGCTGTAGGCAAACAATCGTAAATTAGGTGACTTTTGTTATACAATGGAACCTCTATAAAGCAGACATTCTGAACATTTAAACCTTGAATCATATATCACGAAATCGTT
>JAYJMH010006709.1:0-25516 GCA_036873815.1 Phacellophora camtschatica
GCTTTTGAAAAAAAATTAGACCCAAACTTCTTCCATTATTAATTTTACGCAACGAGGTCAAAAATTAAGTTTATGACAGTCAAAAATTAAGTTTATGACGGGTGTTCCATTTTGGGGCGATGCCCCTCTATATATAAAATTACACATTAATCAAAATTTTGAATATAAAATTTACCCCTGTTTGGCATGAGATTGTTAGGCCCCAGATTGCATTTCATGTTGCATGCATGCACAAGACTCAAAAGTTGGTAGTGGATGGCATCAGGGTAAAAAATAATGCATCAGGATATATTATTATCTTTTTCCCTGCATAGACAGCAAGGTATTGTGATCGCAAAATTTTGTATGCCGCTCCCTTTAGTTATAATCGTAATAAAATTTCAGATGCCATGTGATGTCCATAACTAAATTTTTTGAAAACTAAAATTGCTGTTTCATATTGGTAGATTTTTGGTAAAAATGCTGAAAAAAGAGAAAGCACTTGATAGTGGCTGCATCTTATTATTTAACAAGCGTTTAATTTTCAATTTTGGTATTTCTATCCAAGTGTGTTCCTGCCTGGAATTCATTTAGTAAAAGGCTATGATTTGGTTTAGACCAAAATGTATTGGTTTAGGGTTGAAGGCAAATTTGAACTTTCAGAATTTTATTAAAACTCACATTTCTAGCTTTGACTAAAGCTGTTGGATATATATATAAATCTTTAAAAAGTGCTAATTTTTTTGTTTTAGTTACCGATATTGCAAAAACAAACCATACCCAAAGTCAAGGTTCTGCAGAGGTGTACCAGATCCAAAAATCCGTATTTTTGATCTTGGCCGCAAAAGAGCACCTGTAGATGACTTCCCACTTTGTATCCACATGGTTTCAGGCGAATGGGAACAATTGTCCAGTGAAGCATTAGAAGCTGGTCGCATTTGTTGCAACAAGTATATGATCAAAATTGCTGGCAAAGATGCTTTCCATATCAGAATAAGACTGCATCCATTCCACATTGTCAGAATTAATAAGATGTTGTCATGTGCTGGAGCTGATAGGTAAAATGTCTATGATTTGAGATTATTTCTATAGATTGGTAACAACTTAATCTATGCTTTACTTGGTTGTATATATAGGATTCAACTTTTTTATGTTATATATATTGTAGTTTTATTTATTGAATTCTATGAATAAAATTGAATTGAAATAGTTACAAATAATTTCGTTTGAAAGAACAGCAATTATCAAACGCCTCAAACGTACAGGCCTGTATATATACTGTATATATAAGCTCCTCAGCAGCTCAATGCTCTCTTTCATGCCAGTCTTAAAATAACTGAAAACAAACATTTATGGTATCCTTGAGATAGTAAATAGAAAAAACAATATTCCTCAGGCAGTTTTAAAGCCAAGAACCCGTCTTTTTCCATAACTAACACTTTAGTTTGTTTCCTTTGGGTTGTGTTTCATTTATTTTAAATTTAGAACATTTGATCAACTGCACATTCTTATCATTTAGGCATGCAATAAATTACACTTGTGTTTTAGATGCTTGATTTGGGCATTACCATTTCCTTAGATAGTTATCTTTTTTATTTAAAAATAATTGATAATTGCCTCATCACACACTTGACAATTGTGAACTTTATATCAACCAACTGCTGCCTAAGTCCTGAAAAATTATTGAAATAAATAGATTATATAAAATAGATTATAAAGAAAATTAAGGAACTTATAGATATAATAAAATTAAATAGTGTAAAATGACAATGACAGTTCGTTATTGGTATACCATTTAAATATGTGGCCTTTTTCACCTCTTATTGGTCTAAGTAGTGCTTTTTGGTGCCACTTTCTTTAAACTCTCTTCTGCTGAGGTAATTTATATCTGGGTTTTACTACTGTGTTGATGCTAGAGGGCAATGACTTTTATGTGTGTATGTTGAATGTAATATCTAAACAACTTGCCCAGGCTTCAAACTGGAATGCGTGGTGCCTTTGGCAAACCACAAGGAACTGTGGCAAGAGTAAAGATTGGCCAACCTATCATGTCTGTGAGATGCAAGGACAATCACAAAGCTACAGCTATTGAAGCCTTGAGAAGAGCCAAGTTTAAGTTCCCTGGCCGTCAAAAGGTAAGCATTTATATAAATATACTCTATGCATATTTGATTTGGAGATGTGATATGCAGAGTACCACTTAAATATTTTCGAAAATTATTGATTTTCTTGAATTTTCATGTTCTATAATATGATGAGTAAGTTAGATTGGCTTGGGCGAAATAAGTACTGTATTTTGCTGTGTACAGTATAAGTCAAACTTGTAAATAGGACACCCGTTTTTTATAGCCCAAACCCAAGGAAATGGGCTTTTACCATGTATAACAATATATTTCTGTGTATAAGAAACCTTGGAACCAAGAAGCAATTTTATGGACAAAAGGTGTGTTTATATATGGCAAAATACAGTAATGCAAACAATTAATTAAGGGTAAGATTAGTTAAGGGTAAGATTAGTAATGCATAAAATATTAGAAATCTTGTGGGTGCTGATTTGCCAGTCCACAACGGGCCATTTTGAATTTTTTTGCACTATTTATCTTATCCCCAACATTCATACCCCCCCCCCCCCATTTTATGCTAGACCCATAATATTTCTCTAGGTCTGGCTTGAATTGGTGGAGTTTGAATAAACTGGGATGTTGGAAAATAATTTAAAATTGGATAAATGAAGATACAAATAGTGGAAATAGAAATTTGTGGCAATTATTTAACTAATCAACAATTGATAATGATAATGATATTAGAATTCCAACAAAATTTACAATTTAAAGTATATATGTACAGCATTTTACATAACAAAAAGTATAAATTAATAATTTCAACAAAAAAATATTTCTGATATAAAGTTGAGGACACCAGAAAAAACTGTATATAGTCATCCTGTGGAATCATAATGTAAACTTCCATAGTGGCAGTTTGGTCTTGACCTGTTTTGTCCCCAGAATTTGATAGTGACTGTAGTCATTCAAAGTAATCATATTTATGGCCTCATCTTGAAAAGCATATATGGCTGATTGGCTAATTTAAACAATTGGAACTGATAGACTACACTAAAATGGTTGTTTTTGCATTAGAACACAGGGAGGATCTAAAGTTTTAAAAGAAACATGCTTGAAATTTGAGTTGTTCAATCTTCATTTTGGCAGCCATATTTTTATCAGCACAAGTTGCGTTAACAATGGCAGATCAGTCATGTTAATTATTTGTTCAAGGATAATGTTTTGCTATCCCCAGGGACATTGATACTGATGAAACTATTGTTTTTGCACACAAAAAACTTCTAAAATTAAACTAAACGAAATCACTAGTAAATTAATAAATGCTACTAAAAATTTGGATGTATATGTCCAAGTTGTTTTCATTGCAGCCAGTGGCCCAAGTCGAAAAATTGAGCTTCAAATGGTGTTGTGATGACTATTGCTAATTAACAGGCTTTTGTAATGAAATTATTAGAATACTAAAAGTCTGTGACTGCCTTGTTTGCACTGCCTGCCTGCACTTGACAGTAAAAAAAAAACATTTATATGTAGTTTTTGTAAAAATTTGGAATTTAAATGTTAAATGCCTTTTTTGGAAATCTTAGAAAATCTTGCTTATCTGTTCAGTTTTGTAATCTTATTTTCTTCCCAACCTGTAACTGTAACTCACAAAATGTAAAGTTTTGTTTCATTTTACTCCTAAACATATTTAGCACCTTTATAACCAATTTGGTAGTCCTTACCCCTGAATACAATGTTGATTTGACTTTGAATAAAGCCCTGTCCACATTGAAAAACTAACAGAGGTTAAATTCAAGTTTGCCCTCGATCTAGGTAACCCCCAGGTTAGATTTTTAAATATATTTTGTTAACTCAAACTATTTTGCATATCCCTTTAGATCTTTCAGTGTCGATTTTGCTTTGAATAGGGTATGGTGGGGGTAGTTTGGGTCTAAAGTGGACATTTTTCAAAATAAACAAAGCTCTATTTAAAACTCACTGGCAAGATGAAGGTCTTTTTTGTTTTATCTACATTAAGGCTCTTGCCACTGTGGGTATAATTTTCCATTCCTCTAATTTGAGGTTTGAATATTTTTGAAAGTATGATGCTATTTTAGCTTCAAATATTTTGTATTTTGTTCAAGGAATTATGAAATTGTATGGTCCAAATAATGATTTTTAGATTCTCAGTGTTTTACGCCAGAAATCAAACGGATGAACATGGCATTTCTTCTTGAGGTTAAAAAAAAATGAATGGAATCACAGTCTTTGTTGTATACAAATCATGTATTGCTTCTCCGGATATTTGTTTTCCTTATTTTTCCTTCAATTTCTTTCATGAAGGGGAAATACAACGACAGGGCTGGAAAATCGTTTTCTTTCTGGTATCAAAATCAAAATTTCCTGCGAAAGGAGAACAAGGTCAAAAATAGAAAAAACGAGGAATGCAGTGAGAATGAAAGGGGAATGAAATGAAAACTTTTCTCATCTAAAGCTCCTGGTCTTATGATAAGAAATGAAAAATCTTGTTCTTGCTTTAAAAATTGTCTTGTATGGAAACATTATTAACATGTCCACCGGAATGACGAATAATGTACGTGAAAATTTGCCTAGCTAGCAAATCATAAAATTTAACTAGCAAATCATAAAAGTTCCTTAGCGTTGGCAGTTTCTTAAAAGGGTTCTTTTATATTAATTTTCCTTTCTTTGATGTTGTTGAAAAATTTAGTAGTTAGTACTAGAAAAATTAGCTTCTTGCCAAGAAAATCTGCAGGCTAACTACATATGATGATGATCATTGTTGTTACTATGGGAGTTAATTTTACCCAACTCCACTGTCGCCAGCAATGAGTTGTGCATCATGGCTGCTATGCGTGGGGAAAGTCCCGGTCAGCCGCTCTAGTTTCGATTCAAAAGGTCAAGATCCAAATTCCGTGACATCAAAATGTTTTGCCATCCGTGTGAATAAAGCAACGTTGAAATATTTTGACTACCTTCTAGCAAATGGAAAGCCTAGTGTAGATACCCCCAGGCAGTTAGAATATGGAAAAACATCCCTCAGCCAAAAATTGGGAAAAAGCTGGGTCCACAACCAAATGCTGTAAAGTTTGGATATAGAATTGAAACGAGAATGATATACAGTGAAGCCACCATATAACTAGAAGCATCGTTGGCACAAAAGTTTCTGCTTGTTGTTGGGAGGTGTAAGTTGGTAGAGGGGTTTGGCCATTTAACGGAAATTTGGAACAACAGCAATGTGTCCCTTGTTTGGAGGTGTTCGCTGATTGGAGGTGTCTTTAAAAGATGTTTTGCAATATTCCATATCCAATTTCATTTAAATATATTGATATGAATACAAAGATGTTATTATCATAAATATATAGATATAACTAATACTTACACATTTCTCCGGAGAAAAACTAGATTTTTCTGAGAACATGGTTTTTCTAAGAAATACCTAGTTTTGGCAGAGGGATATTTTTCCTGGTTCTGTCAGAAAAACCAGATTTTTTTGGAGAAATCACAAGTTGTTTAAAAAAACTTGGTTTTTCAACAGAAAATATAGGTTTCGTCAGAAAAAATTGGTTTTCCAATGGAAAAACTAGGTTTTTCTCAGAAATCCGCTTGCCATTTTTGTCACATAATCGGTTTTCTATTTTTTACGCTCCTCCACTGTCGCTGAGTGATAAGTCCTGCGTCATGGCTGCTATGCGCGGGGAAAATCCCCATCAGCTGCTCTAGTTTCGATTTAAAAGGTCAAGGTCCAAATTCCGTGACGTGAATTTGTTTTCAAATTTCAGCTCTTTGTTTCAGTTATGATAGTTTGAGCACACTGAGGACTTGTGTGAGAAATGTATTTGTCTAATTTTAGACTATGTGGTCCCCCACCTTCCTCAAATCCGCATTTATTCTTAGCTAGAAATGTTGTAAAAACAGACAGACAATTAAATACCCCCAATGCCCCCACTTTGTATTTGAATTTCGTAATAATCCAGAATCAAAAACAGTTTAAAAAAAGCAATCCAACACATTTAGGCATCCAAATAATCATAATTTTAAAGTTATAAACTCCTTTGATACAATTTCAAAATGAAGAAATAGTTCTCATTCCAATGCAAAAATCACCAATTTCCAATTCTAATACACATATAATAAATCTTGTTATGCTATGGAATAAAAGCAAAAATATGTTTGTTTTAACAATTTATTTTAAAAATATGTTTGTTTTTACAACTGCCCCCAGCTTCTATGTCACTTTTATTTAACTCGCAACAACTTTGCATTCCTATTTTAACTATTTTTTGCACCACATATGCTTTCCAATACCTCCAGCTTTGGGAATTTTATATTTGTGTTGTTGTTTTCCAATCACCCATGTTAGGACACAATCCAAATACATGGGTGATAGGATACGAAAATATAGAACACACACCATGATTCCTAAAAATGCACAGAATAAAGTGAAAATTCATCCTAAATGATTATTCTTTTTTGCAGATTTATGTGTCAAGGAAGTGGGGCTTTACAAAATGGGAACGTGCAGACTACCAAACTATGCGCAGCGACGGGCGCCTCATTCCCGATGGAGTACATGCTAAGTACTTACCGGAACATGGACCTTTGGATGCATGGAGAAAAAGAGTTCTGAAAGGAATGTAATGAATCAATACCATCAACATAAGATTACCTTATTCATGTGTTTTTGTTTTTGTTATTATCTTGTTATGTTATTGCAGTGGCGCTTGTTTTGTTCTGGGGAATGTGTACTGGGGAAATGGGAGGTACTGGAGCTGGAATGAAAAAGGAATACAATTTTATTGCTTTTACTACTCTTGAAAACAAAAAGCAATGAAATTGCCTAAATATGAAATTTGAATTGATTTCATCATTTTTTTGCCAAAAGGCAGTAAAATTGTCAAAATATGAAATGTCAATCGATTTAATTAATTTTCGTACTTTTTAAAAGGCAATTAACTCCCAATTAACTTGTCCAAATTTAATTACTTTTATTTCTTTTTAAACAAAACCAATGAAATTGCCAATATACGAAATTACAAAACGAGTATATGGATTTTAAAATATGAATTCTTACTTGATTTAATTAATTTTACTACTCTTTTAAAACAAAAAACACTGCAATTGTCAAAATACGAAATGTTTATTGATTTTATTATTATTTTTTTAAAAGGCAATGAAATTGTCAAAATATGAAATTTATACGATTAATGTAATAATTTTTTAAAACAAAAAACTCTGAAATTGTCAAAATACAGCAATACTCTGTATTTTGACAGGGTTTTACCATATTTTGAACGGAGAGCGAGAACGAAGAAACAAAATAAAACATCATTTTTGGGTAAGAGAGATTTGCAAACAGAAGAACCAGCTTGCATACTGCCTCACTTCCAGAAACGCTCTAAATTCTTTACAGCGTCAAAACAACAGTCTTTTCACAGGCTTTAGGGGAGAAGTAAAGATCAATTTGGTTACTTTGTCATTTTGTTCTTGCTCTACCTGTCCTACATTCCGTGTGCAGTCACACGAGAACGAGGACAAAAATAATGTAGGACAGTTAAAAGAATAAACAAGAGGGAAGAAAATGAAAACTTTGCCCGTGATCTTATCATAAAAATTGAAAATCTACTCGTCAACCCATCATTAAAAAGTTTAAAAACAATCTTGTTTCTTCCAGCGTAACGTTATTAACATTGCAGCATCATTATATTTTGTGCAATGTGCACTGGAATGCGGAATAATGTTTCACGTGAAAATTTGTTATTCGTTTTATTGTTTAAAGTTGACATTTTGAACACAACACAACAAAACAGGCACTCAGACAGCTAAGTTTTTTAAACCCATGGAAACGGAAATTAAAAAAGTTTCTTAGCAAATATTTTTCCAGTACCTTGTTTCTTCCATGGTAACATTATCAATATGGAAGCGTTACTATCGTTTGTGCAGTGTGCACCGGAATGAGAAATAATGTTTAGGCTGAATTTCTTTTTTAAGTTGTACAAATCTATTGTTCTCTGGCCCCTGCACTGTAACTTTCCAGTCTGGTTCCATGGTGCCCAGTTCGATTCTAAAATAAGTATTAAAAGAATTCAAACTCAGCACTAAACTATTTTACGTGGTGATCCGAACAAGCAAATCACAAGTCTCTTAGCGTTGGCAGTTTCTTAAAAAGGCAACTTTTCTAAGAGAAATCTTACATTTACGATTAGTCTTGAGCAGAATCTGAATTTCATTTTTGATAACATTTTGTTCAGAACACAACAGAAACTCATACAGCCAAGTTTTTTAAATCCATGGAAACGGAAATTAAACAAGTTTCTTGGCAAATATTTTCCAGTACTCAAGTTTCTCAATTTTGGGGAACGGACTACTGGGTTTCTTCTAATCCAGTTTCTAATAAAAAAGATACCTGTGCTCCGTGTGATATACGGTAGAGTGGTGACGAAATAGAGCCAAAACAATTTGTTTTCGGGTTATCCAATATCTAAATCAATTAATCAAACTCAAAGTTGTCCTTGTGCTATATTTGACCCCAATTTTTGCCTAGCTACGCTCGCCTACCTACCGGCTTCAAGCCCCAATGTCAGAAATGCCTTCGTTGGAGAAATCCTAGCGCCACCCCTAGGTAGAGAGACAAGAAGAACCCGTATTTTTGGTGCCAGCCTTTTAAATGTTTCTTCTGGAGTGAGAGTGACAGAGGAAGGATGGATTGTCTAAATAACTTCCGAAATTTAATTTATTGTTTTTCATTTTATATTAATCTGATTCTCCTTTTTTAGTGCTTAGAAGAAAAATCTTCTTGTGAAGAATACGGGCAGGCTAACTACATCTATGGCAAGCGGATGTCACCATATAAATCAGAAAAACCTAGTTTTTCTGAGAAAAACCAAGATTTTCTCAGAGAATCTATGTTTTTCTCTGAGAATATGAATTTTTATTTGTTTCCTATGGCACAAGGAATCCTTCCTAAATGTTTGCCATCCGTGAAAGCAACATTGAACCTTCTTGATTACCAAGCAAATGGAAAGCCTAGTGTAGATACCCCCAGGCAGTTAGAATATGGAAAAACATCCCTCGGCAAAAAATTGGGAGAAAGCGAGGTCCACAGCCAAATGCTGGTCTAGATATAGACACAAAATTGAAATGAGAATGATATAAGTGAAACCTCCGTATGATATAACAAACACCTTTGGCACAAAAGTTTCCGCTTGTTATTGGTAGAGGGGTTTCACCATATAACGGAAATTTGACACAACAGCAGGGTGTCCGTTGCTTGGAGGTGTTCGCTGATTGGAGGTGTCGTTAAAAGAGGTTTCACAGTATTCCACATCCAATTTCATTAAAATATATTGATGTAAATACAAAAAAATTATTATCATAAATATATAGATATAACTAATACTTACACATTTCTCCTGAGAAAAACTAGAATTATCTGAGAAAATCCTAGTTTTTCTGAGAAAAACTTAGTTTTCTGGAGAAAATATAGGTTTTAGAGAAACCAATTTTTTCTGTCAGAGAAAATATAGGTTTCGGCAGAAAAACTAGGAAAACCAAGTTTTTTCTAATTATCGTGACATCCGCTTGTTATACACATCACATGGTCGGTTTTCTATTTTTTTTTATGCAACTCCACTGTCGCATTAGTAATAATAATATTATTCCAATTTTATTAATCCTTTACAGGCATAAGACGATAAATTGGATACCTAAGTTAACATAATATAACAAAAATAATATGTTGTCACAACAACAGAAGTGCTTATGTTATCGCGTGTTTGGGATTTGCATTTTTGTTTGTAAGTATTATTTCTACCAGTTTCTATTGGTTGGCAATGTGACGATATTCTCATCCTTGAAATTGCATTGCGTTACTAATCACTGGGTTACCACACTCTGTTTTGTTTGTTCAAAAAGATGGAACATTTTATTTTTATGTATAAGTGGATGTTTAGTGTGGGTATTGCCCGAGTTTCCCCCTTTTTTTACAGCTAAGCCACTTGACTTTTTGTGTGCTCTGAGAGTATTTCTACACACTCTATCAAGTAGTTTTTCATGTCTATGGGAGTTACAGAACATGTTGGAAATACATTTCTCATAGTTTAATAAAGATTTTGGTCTGATAAATGATCCACAAACTTCACCGTTGTATTTTCAATTACTGAGTAGAACATTTTAAGGACTGTGCTTGGCTGAGCCCCGTGGAACACATTGACCCCTTAGAGTAGAGCAAAAAGAGCTTTGCTAGCTTTCCTGTATAAATTGAAAGTTGTATTTGAAAAGGAGTTCCCAGGTGTGATATTATTAATATTCCCAATATTCCCAAGCTTGTGTTCTAAGTCCAGGTATGTTCTCCCTGCTTTATTGAAAACCAATATCTTACTATTTTTTACTACTGATTGTTAGTCCTCACCATTTATTCAAATAAATTTCTAATTTGTCCATGTTGTCCATAGTCATTGCGTCATGGCTGCTATGCGCGGGGAAAGTCCCGATCAGCCGCTCTAGTTTCGATTCAAAAGGTCTAGTTTCGATTCAAAAGGTCAAGGTCCAAATTCCGTGAGATGAATGTCGCTAAACTTCTTTGATACAATTTGAAAATGAAGAAATAATCCTTATTCCAATGCAAAAATCACCGATTTCTAATCCTAATACACATATAATAAACCTTGTTATGCTATAATTATCTAATACAGTAAACATTAAAATTAATGTTTGTCTAAATTGGAATAAAAGCAAAAATATGTTTGTTTTGACAATTTATTTTAAAAATAAGTTTGTTTTTACAACTGCCCCCAGCTTCTATGTTATTTTTAACTGGCAACAACTTTGCATACCTATTTTACCTATTTTTTGCACCACATATACTTTACAAAACCACCAGCTTTGGGAATTTTATATTTGTGTTGTTGTTTTCCAATCACCCATGTTAGGACACAATCCAAAGACATGGGCGATAGGATACGAAAATATAGAACACACACCATGATTCATAAAGTAAAATGCACAAAATAAAGTGAAAATCCATCCTAAATGATTATTCTTTATTGCAGATTTATGTGTCATAAAAATACGAAATTTTTATTGATTTTATTTTTTTTTAAACGAAAGGCAATGAAATTTTCAAAATATTGAATTTTAATTTATATGATAAATGAATTACTTTTTTAAAACAAAACACCATTTTTTGGTAAGAGAGATTTGCAAACAGAAGAACCAGCTGGCAGCTTTCATACTGCCTCACTTCTTCCATGAAACTTGGAAAATCGACAATTCCTCCTTCTTCGATTTCTCTTGCAGCCATTATTATCAAATGAAAGAATAAACGGGTTTAATAAGCATTCAAAAATGCGCAGAATGTCGCTGGGATCGCTGATTTTTGAAATTCATGTTTCTATAAAATATTTTTGGCGGCGAGAGATCAAATGGAAACCAGGCTTTCGTTTCCATACTCGTTTCCTCATAACAACCTTGAAAATTTCAAACTATTTTGGTTGATCGATTTTTATACGGTTTTTCTGGCAAGGGATATCAATAACACGGAGAGGTGGCAGGGGGATATGCCCCAGGGCCTCAGCCTGAAGGGGACTTCCACATTTTTAAAATTAATTTTTATGCTTGTCTCCTCCTGTGATTGAGACTAAGAATACACTTAACGATACGTAGCCTTAAATTTTGGTAATATTCAATATTTTGTAGCCCTAATATTTGGCAATTCTTTATTGCAAGTGCAAGGCCACATATTTTATTTGGGTCCCTCCATAGGTCTCGTTTTATAGGCCCAAGTGTAAAGTGAGTTTTCTTTTTCAAAATTCAAATCAGTGCTTATTGGGGAAAAAACAGTGAATAATTAAATCTTTTCAAATAACAGACACTCATAACATTGATATTTCAAATGAGGTTACTCTGTTGGGTGTCACATAAATACATTATGCAAAAACGACAACTAAATTCATTAAAAAGATTATCCACAAATATGAACGTAAAAGAAAGAAAAAATTTTCATTAATACTTTTATTCTATGTCATTTTAATTACTGTCCGCTAGTATGGATATTTTGCAACAAAAAGAGTACTGATAAAATTGGAAAAATTAACGAAAGGGCATTAAGGTTCATAGATTTTGACTATACTTGGAAAGCTATACAAATGACTATATATGTGTCAATACCATTATATAAAGAGTTACTAAATACAATAAAACAACTCTTCACATGCAACGACTTAGATACCTTGCTCTCGATGTATACAAAACTCAAAATAATTGAAACCCACCCTTCATGCAAAACCTTTTTGCAAAAAATATCTGCCATATGACTTTCGATTTCCAAATGAATTGAAAAACCCAAATTCAACAAAAAGAGGATTGAACTCGGCCATATTTAGGACCAAAAATATGGGACAACTGTTAACGCTCTTTTTAAAACATGGTCCCAATCAAATAGGTGTGCCTGCTCTTTCTGCGAAAGTCACCCACAGTTCTAGTGCAGTTACTGTATATTAGTATTTTATGCTATTGCTTCCACTAACATTAAATAAATGTATTTTTATCACTGTGAATAATTCCTTTTGTTTTGTATATATACCTCTATTCTAAGGGCTTTACCACCTGGTTTTTCAACGACAGAGTTAAAAACGTTTTCTGTCAATTTGTTTTCTGTCATCAACATGGTGTGGGAGAAAAAAGAAAGACGCTGTGGAGGAGCGCGGTCCTCGGCCATTTTTTTTTTTAGAAGAAGGATTGGAAGACCAGAAAATGGTCAGAACTCATAAAGATTAAAAACATTTTCTCTCTAATGACTATGACCAGAAGGATGGACATAATGGAAGCATAGTATTTTCTATTGACGATGATGGAAGGTTCAACGACGAATAATTGGAATGACAGTACTTTAAGATAAGGTGAGCATTTTTCTTGCTTTTTTAGCTACTAATTAGAATCCATATGACCATGCCTAGGCTCGTGACCCGCTTGTGACTCAGTGAGAAAAGAGAAGAGGGAATTCCCCTTCATTTCATTCAGACGAGTTTCGTCATTCTCATTGATAACTCCTCATATACGTCCTTTATTTTGTGATCAGTTAGTTGATGTGGAGGGCCAGCGAGTGATGGCAAGAGTTTTTATGTTTTGCCAGAGACGATGACGATGGCGTATTCTTTTAGTTTCTTACTCGTTTTAATTCACTACTGTGTTTTTCTAAACCATTGCTTGGCCTTGGGTGATACAGCGAAATGCTGTGTTGGGAACGACGGACTGCCGTGTTTTTATTCGAGTGATGGCATTGGTGTGCGATGGTCATGTACAATTGAAACATGTGGAGACCGTGGCAAAATTGAATGGGGGTGCGAAAAATGCTGTGAGAAGAAAAGTACAAGGCCTTATGTTGCGTCTTCCACAAGACCTGAAATTCCTGGGCATTTTATTTCTACTACTGACACACCTCCAACCGCTTCTCCCAGTATTGGGTCTGTCGCCAGTGTGTCAACCAATGCACAAGGTTTGATGACATATTTTATTCAAATGTATCCTAACCATTATTTATGTAGGTATTGTAATGAATAATATAACAGTGAACTGATTTGTTTTTAAGTTAACTCATCACACACAAGACAGAAAAATTTTTATGATCTTGTATTTTGCAAACAGGTACAAACAGTTTACTGGTTCATGCTTTCAAGAAATTTAAAACCAACATGTCCAAGTCTGTTTTTGTCATCCTGATTTTCTTAGAATTTCTACAGCATGCACCATTCAACAGTTACTGACAAGTACTTACATTTGATATGTAGTTTTTTTTTTGCTGATGGGATCTATGACGTCATTCACACCTATGACGTCATTGTTCAAAGTAAAAAGAGTGAATATGCAAAAATGGAAAAAATATACTTTATCTCTTTGTTTCATTCACTTACATTGGAGTCAATTGAAACTTGAAAAATGATCAATACTGTAAATCAGCTAGAAAGGAAATGAGGTAATATAGCAAAAAGATAATTTAACTCTAATTAAATTGCTCTAAAAATAGAAACCAAAATTTGTAATAAGTATCTACTTTTAATTTAAAACATGTTTTCTACAAATTTGACACCATTTTCATGAAAATCAATCAAGTAGTTATTGAAATAGAATGACATTTGTTGATTAGCTGAAAATTTGTTTCCTTTGGTTTTGGTTGCATGGCAACAAATTGTGTGACTAGTTAATTACTATTTCAAAAACTAATTGCCCAGAGAACAATTGGGGTAATTTTCATTGTTATCTTTTGTAGTTTCTAAGAAAAAGGGGGGGGGCAAAAAATGCTTCCCTCTAGTACAGAACAATATCAAAATAGTCCAGTACGAATAAGGTTAAAAACTTTTCTTAGGAGGCACAACTGCTGTAAACACCAGTGTATAAGTTGAGGTTTTGAGACCTAGCTTACAAGGGGCATAACAAATTTAGAAACATATTTTAAACCTTCAAAACACCTATTTAAGCTAAAATACTAAATTTTGGGTCTCCAGTTTGGGGGGCCCTCCTATTTATGCATTGGATTGGCCTTTTTGAATATATTTACGGTGATTTGATACAATTAGAATTGTGTTCTCTCGTATGTTCTTTCACAAATGATATACCTATACATTAATACTAACCGAATATCCGAAACCAAACCAAAACCCCCTTTAAGTTATTTGGGAATTCTGCCAAAAAAACCAGAATGACAAGAAAAGGCAGGAAAAAACTTAAAAGAACCATGAAACAAAAATGTGTTGTCTGTGTGCCCCTTTGGACAATCAGTGATAATTTTTTAAAAGGCTGATACTTACCTCAAGTGAATTTGCAAAAGATACTCTTCAAAGAATAAAATCATTAAAATTTTGGAAAAACAAAAATAAACTGCATGGAGATGTGATTAGATTCAATGAACAGTTTTATTACTAACATAGGAACATAGGAAAACAGGAAAAAATTCAAATTTGTGAACATTTTGTTTTTATTATTTAGTTTCACCAACAGTTGATAGGAAGATACAACCTGACAGTGTTCAAAATGATACCAGAAGACAAAACTCTTCATTTGAGGAAGGGATTGCTTATGGAATTGCTGGAACACTTGGTGTTGTCTTACTGATTGCTATCATTGTTGTTGTGGGGAGATATCTGGGTATGTGTTTGTTGTTGTTATTTATTTTTAATCATGACAAAATAATGTTTTTAGTTGGAAAGATTAATTGAAAGTTTAGTGTGCAAAATATGTTTAGGGAACATTACAACAAAAGTTTAATGTTTCGAAATAAAATGACTTCTTTGATGTTTGATCCAGTTCCAGTGAAGACTGTTTTTGGCAATGAAGATAAAGTTGCTTGTTTTAAAACAAAAGATTTAAATGTAACAAACAAACAACAGGTCCATGTTTATTTTTTGAATAAATAACAGGTAAAGACACTATTAGTTCTTTATTTATGTCATCTTGCCTTTGACACCAAGAAGACTTAGGGTCTTTCCTTTTACATGTCTTCTGAGTTTCAGTACTGTCATCTATGAATACAACTCTCTCAAAATGTCATCTTGTGTTCTTGCTTATTGATATACAATGTTTAAATATTTATTTCAAAACGCTTATACAGCATAAGAAGGTCATTTGCCAGTTTTGAAAATACCCTAAATTTTGATTTCTATTGGGCATCAGTGGTTTCTCGTCCTATATTGGCAAGAACGGTGTCACTCTTTAAGGTGAAGCCTGCTTTATCAAATAAAACCAAAAAGGAGAAATATAATGTCAAGGCTCCTTCACAATGAATCTGCAAACCCTTAGCCTCTTTTGGGTAAACCAGTATATTTATTACATATTGTTTAACAGTTTCTTCAGGTCGTTGTGTCAGAAATAAAAAAGCTACACCAAGACATGGTCCTTTGCAGCATAAACATGAAGTTGTAATTGAGATGGGACAGATGCTTGGGCAAGTTCAAGCCAGACTTTTGTCAAATCAAGTCAGACGTCAGCAAGATGAAGGAGAAGGAAGAAGAGTTGTAGAAAGGCCACACAGCTTCACTGAAACCACATTTCCACAGCAAGAGCAATTCAGATCAGAGGGAATTGACCATGAAGTGTCCTCCAGTCACAGTTCTTCGATGGTATTTGAGTCCCTGTCATGATCTCTACAAGATACCAAGGGAGTATTTTGTATGGTTGTAAGGCTGGGCTATTTAAGCTAATTGTTATAAGGTTGGGTTATGTTACTAATGTTGCTTTAATCTCCATTATGGGCTGTGCCTTTTTGGAGATTTAAGATTGTAGATTTAAGGTATGTTTGGTAATTGTTGTAAGGTCTGTGATGTATGTTCTTGAAACACATATTTATGGTTATTAAATTGTGGTCTAAAAGTGGTATAAATATTTGAAGTTTTATGTTGCTAGGTTAATTTTGAGATTATTATTTATCTAGCCTTTACAAAGCCATGTTATGAGAAGCTCATACCCTAAATTCTGACCAGAACAATAAATTAATTTGAGAGAACAATATCCTTAAAGGTTAAGAAACAAGTTTCTTATAGGTAAAACTTTATTGTATCATAAACATTGAAAGTAATGAGTAAACTGAAAGATTAAATAGTTTTAATGCTAAAATTTAAAAAAATCATAATTACGTTAGTAAGAAATTAATTAAAAATATGCTGTTGGCTTCGTTTTTGGATGGAATGATGGGATGAAATTAGTATGAGAAGGGTTAAATTAATTAATTGTAGCAATGTCAAATATTTCACCAGTACATTAAAAACAATGTAATTTTGCCGTAAAATAATATCATTTAATAATATCATGTTGCAAATTAATAATAATATCATTTACTGCAGTAAATTAAAAAAAAAATTGAACAGCACAACTTCAAATTAGGGGTTTCAAGTCGAAATTTCGTCATTTTTCGTCAAAGTCACCAAAATAAGAGCTGCTTCTTAAATTAAATTGGTCCTTGTCACGTTAAGTAGAAAAACGAATTCTTAAAATTCTTAACAAAATCAAATTTTGGCGATTTTTCAAACATCGGAACCTTTTTTGGGTCACCCTGTTGCTTTTAATATTCTGTTCACATTAAATTAATTTAATATATGCCATTTAAATATTATTTTCTATTGAGTTATTAAAGAAATCAAATTTTATGCTGTGATAATTTTGTACTTTTGTAATAAGGCATAACGTTTCAACAAATGGGATTTTCATTTCCTACTCCATTCATTGCTGTTTACATTCATATATATTATTGTTTACATAATGTTTACAAGTTGGCTTGGAAATATTTCATCTAACCCAGCCATAGGCGAATTTTATTCTTCAATTGATATGCTATTCAACTGGACGTTTTAATTTAATTTATTTATAATTTATTTAAATAATTAATTTGCTACATGTGATGAAGATAGTGTATTGTGATTGGTCATTAAAATATGCCAAGGAAGGAAGGAGATAAAATTTTCAGAAGCCTTTAGGGGGTCTGCAAATATTTTTAGCGTCAAAAAGATGGGACAAATCCTTAAAAAAGAACTGTGACTGAAAAGAGGGTAATTAATTTGTTTGGCAGACTTTAGGGGTTTCAAACCATGTTGCAAACCATGTTGCAAACAGGTTTCAAAATCAATTTTTTTCCATCCATCTCTTGACATATTTGATAACCCGATGCTTTGATTGATTGATTGATCTTTCGTTTCATCATTCTTGTCATAGCTTCCAAAGTTGTTTGTTATTATTTGGAATTTTTTGAGTAAAAGGGTTGCTGTTCTTATAAAAATGAAAAAACATATGCACAGCAGTGAAGATCTATCATATATGTTGACTTGTTGTAAACATTTCTGGATTTGTAAATTTAGTTATTGTCTTTGTTGTTTATTGTAGTGCAGTTGTGTACAGTATAATATCATGGGCTCTGCTCGCAGGATTGTGGGCGCAAAAAGAGATCTGGTCCCCTAACATTTAAATTGTTTGGTTTTTCGCTTGCAAAACATGGTGAAGTAGAAAAATTTCGCTGCTAACAGGGGGGGATTTTTAGTCTGGATGTATCACTGCCCCTGAATCGATTTTGAAAATTTTCGAGCCCCCGTTAAGATAGGGGGGGGGGCAATTTGGAAGTGGGCTGGAAATTAAATGGGCTGCAAACCGGTATCAAAAATAATGACAAGCAAAAGGGCCCACTGATACGCGGTTACTTTTTTTAAGTCTTTTTTAAGTTACATTACACTCTCGTATCTCTGAGTAAATAAATTGTTGATATTTTTCTACACCTTAGGGACCAGTCATTTTTAGTACCGGGGTGGAGGAGTTTTGAAAAACATTTGAAAAGATTCGTAACCGACAATCTCAGTCAAAATAAGTTTCATGCCCCATATATCTTGCATTTTAATATTTCATACCCCATACTTGTGATTCTAAACCATTTTTCATTGTCGCTAAGAGTCCAGAATATCAGTTGTCTGGTCTATGCGAATTATCTTCTTTGCTAAGTACCTTAGACATTAGTTTATACACATTACAGCTCTTATCAGTTCGTTCTCTCATTTATGTTGTCAATTGGGTTGCTTTTTGTCAGGAAACCCTTAAACTTAATTGGAAAGCATAATTGAAATCTATGTAAGAATTTGTACTAAAAACTATTTGTAAGGAGAAATAAGATTTGTGGAAACCAATAAAACCAATTACTTGAATCCAATTATTTTGAATAAATTTCATTAAAACAAAGTGTTTTGATACCCCCATTAAAACACCTCTAAGTGTTTTGATACCCCGGCAAGAATTCCTGCGCAGCATTAAAAATGACTGGCTCCTCACAAAATATTCGTAGAGTGCAGTGACCAGCCTCTGCGGTGTTTCTCATGAAAATAAATATGCCATAAAAATAAAAGTATTTTGTTTGCAGTGTTTGCAGTTACTTTATGTCGTTAAAAAATGCCTGGAAAGTATTATTCTGTATATAAAGATATCGTATTGTAAATATTTGTAAGACGAATTGTTTGAAAAAAATTTAATGGATCCTTTAATTCGTACTTTCTTTGCCTCAACATTCTGGATTTTTCCGGGTTTTCCTGCCCCTTAACTTAGCTTTTTCTGATTTTGTTTTTGAGTTATTAAAATGAAGAGGTACTAAAATTATTTGCTAAGATCGGTTTTAAAATTCAAGCCAAAACAAAATTCCACCTCTGCAAGTGTTTTTTAATTGAATTCCTAAAAATTAATACCTGTAAATTATCTTGCCATCATTCAATTATCTTATTAAGGCCTACTAACAATAAATAATTCGGAGAAAATAATCTTACAATCAAAAAAGTACTATTTACATGTTCAAACTAAAAAACCTAGATTTGGAACAAAGATTCGATAAAGCCTACAGTTGCATTTCTCCCCTTTCCACGATTTTATTCGGGTTTTAAAAACAGCCAAGGAGCTAGCAGTTTTTATCTCATTTGGTAGCAGCTGCCAAAGTTTATGTCCAATAAACGGTGTGGTTTCAATGCCAAAATTTGTGGTCCTTGCATTGGTTGCAAAAGATCCTTGCCGCTTCTTAGGCTGTAAGGCACATCATTGGTTACAAATATGTCCTTAATAAATTCAGGGTTTAGATTTACTTTTGTCTTATAAATTTGGACCATGAGCAACTGTAGGTTTCATTGATGGACTGTCACTGAGTTGTCATTTCCAACAATGTTTCAAAATCAGACTCGCAGTCTCTGTATGCAATTCACAGTGCTCCTAAATGCATTTTATTTATCTTTTTATTCAACTTCCTATCAACAAAAATTTGAAACCACGATCCCATGAGGTAAAACCCATTGGAATTGTAAGATACATGAATTTGTTTTGATCAAGTTTTGTTTTTGAATTTCAATTTGGAGTTTTGTTTTGCAGTTTCACTTTGTAGTTTCAATTTTGAGTTACAGAGTTCCAATTTGTAATGTAAAAATGTCAATGCCAGTTTCAATTTGTCTATTCGTCTTACCAAAGTCACTTGATGAGTTTCGAAATCAATTTTTGGCCTCACTGACATTTTAAATCTATATATCTATAACAATATTGTATAAGTAAACTCTAGGGTATGACAGACAAACTCTGGGGTAACACACAGGTAAACTCTGGGATATGACAGACACCCTAAATTTTCGCCTACCTTCGCACACCTCTGGACCTTCTAAGATCTTGGAAAAAACTTTAAACTAGGCACCAGTTTGGAATGTAGTGTGTGCACCACACATGTGCGGTGTACAAGGACAAATGTTGGTGTACAAATTGGTGTACACTTTCCCATATTTTGGGTTGGTGTACAACTTGGTGTACAGTTTCCTGATTTAATACTGGATTTGGAACTCATTTATTTTACACAAAAGTTAAAATTTAAATAATTCCTGTTACAAATGCTTTGTTTGTTTTGAAAATTGTTAAACTAGAAAGAAATTTGTAATATATGGCGTTTCCACTAAAAAATTTGATAAATAGGAGTGTAGGCAGGCGTTTCTGTAAAGAAAAAAGGGTGTAGGCAAAAGAAAATTTCAAACGCCCATGCCTCTGGTGTACAACATAGAGCAGCTTCGCTGCTGTCTGGTGTACAGATTTTGTACTTTCCAAACTGGACTAATAGGCACTCTGCCACAAATGGGACTTTATCTAATTTCCAACTCTCTCTGTTCAATCTTTCTTTGGATACATTGAACTTGAGAATGAATAATTTGGCATAATCATTTGGTATATCTTATGATATGGAAAATTTTGTCTTAGTTACCAATAGTTTCTAACGTGTAAGGATATTCCGCGATCGAGGAATTTTTCTAACGTATAAGAATTTTTCTAATCTATAAGAATTATTCCCCAATTGAGGTTGTGTGCCGGAACTGATATAAAGTCCTCCACGATCGGAAATAATTCAAACTAACTGAAAGATAACTTACAATACGATCTGAAGAAATCAAAAGAATCTTTTTCCTTTCTAGTTCCTAGTCCTTTTTGCCCTTCCACTTATAGTTTTCAAGCCATCTGCTTTTGGTTATTTTGTCACACAGTGTTTTTACTCTTCCAAAAAGACCGTATGCTTTTTGCATGAAAAATCAGATTCAGACTGAGAATCATAATCAAATTCGTAATCACATTCGTAATCACATACAGCATCTCACTGTGAAGTTCAACGCACGAAAATTTCCGCTGGATTGCTTTTTCTCTTTGGACGGACATTCGAGCATTGTTCAGTATTGTTGGGGATTTGTTGGGGATTTGGGATCCTTTGGGAACTGTTGCAATATTTATTGTTTGAGGATAACGTTAAATATGACTTTCATCACACAAATCTGCCCAAAAGATTTATCCAAGAAAAGAAAATTTTCTACGCAAAGCTCATCTTAAGTAAGTAAAATCGTGATGATTTTTATTAAGCTCCAAAAGTCAGTTGAAATAAATTGGTACCTGACCTGTAAAAAATGGCAAGGTTTAAATATACTGATAAGTTTCAAATTTTCTTTATTTTTCGACAAATTATACATTTCCAAGTTATATTAAAGAACGAAATGTATTCACTATGCAAATTATTTTTTTTTTAAATTGATCATGAGAAACTATATACCCTCTTCCAGAAAATTAAGAATCTCATCCAGAAAGAATAAGCTGCTTCCAAACTCTGTAAGAAACTTTTAGTGTTACTATACAATATGTGCCCAAAATTAAGAAAACCTGTTGTAAGTCCCAGAAATGAGTTTCTTATAAAAAATGAGTGTATGCCATCAAAGTACGTTGACGTAGTACCCTTAACTGTTTTAATTAATAATTTACCTACAAATATTTTGGCGCCAATATCAAATTTTTTGATAAAACCCTTTTCATCCAAAATTTATTATCGAATCAAGATCACAGACCTAAAAATACAGTACATACCCTTCTAGCCACAAGATGGTTGGGACATGGGCATCGAAAAAGTACGAAACGATAGATATGATCAAAATCCCTATACAACAAATGTCAAAAGATTTAAATACGGATAAATAAAGCAATATTAAAGAATACAGATCATTATACAACAAATTTTTCTATGCACCTCAAGATAAATTAAATTGAAAAAGTGCAAGTTTGTATTCAGCTATTTTGACAAATAAACCGAAATCAAGAGCAGTCGTCAAGAATCGTTATGACGAAATGGTTTTCCAACTTATGTCCTTGAAACTTGCAATTCTGACTCAAATTAGAAAAGGAAAACATCAAATGCAGTACAAATTTTGAAGAGGTGTGGTTTGGATTAATTGACATCAATGTGATGCTTCCATTTGTTGATGACTATAGCTAACTCACATTAATATACCATTTCCGCATGCGCATACAATTGATCTGTCTCTTGATAAAGTTGCTATGAATTAGTTTGATTATTATCATTACCATTGTAAGACCAATGCGATATTGAAGAAAGTTTAATTCAAATTATAAAAACATTCCCAAAGGACACCAAATATCCCACCATCCTGAACGATGCTTGAATTTCTCTCCAAAAAGCATGCCAGCGGAAATCATCGCTCATTGAACTTTACAATGAGATGCTGTATGTGATTGTTACTAACAAAGCATGCTTGTATTTATTGACAACATGAATTTGAAAGTTTAACAGTGAACCAGTGTCCAGTGGCGGCGCCAGCCGCCACAAAGTGGGAGGGAGGCCAGGGATTCGGGGACAAAGTCCTTGAATCTTTTTTCTTGTGCCACGCCCTTTTACCGACAAGGAGCGCCCTTTCCCTGAATTAAAATGCAAAAATGGTTACGGTACCCCTTCCAGAGTTTTCAAAAATTAATTCTCTGCTGTCGACTTTTCGACGAATCATGTACATGTATACACCATTCTGTGTAGAATTTAATGGAGAATCTATGAAAAATGCGTTCATTTTTTTATGTATTAGCGCAAATGATAAAGTGAGGATTTAACACAAAACTTACCACCCGCGCGACAAATGCCCCTTTTGCTAATCAAGTAAAACAATGTATCAGTAAAGTGCTCAAGATCATGAACAACCAAAGTATGTCAGCAAATTTTGATATATTGTGTAATCTCGGAATAACTAACATTCAAATTATTGTTAATGGTTTTATAAGACCTCTGCTATTTCAAAACCTTTTAAAAGTCGGACTGTTGGATTGCGAGGAAAACCCTGACACTCTGTCGAAGAACAATACTTTATAACCCACTGTGTGGAATTTGATTTAAATTGATTGGCCGTTAGGTACAAGGAGCTTTATGAATGCTAGCTGGTGTCCCTAAATCATGTTCTGAGAAATCGAGCTTTAGCAGAATGGTAAAGAATTAGCGCAAAAACCGATTAACAATCTTTGTGCAAACAAAAAATCCAAAAGACAAGCAATGAAAGATAATCTTTGTCATCCTTGAGGAGTTGTCAAAGCAAACCCTCAAGTTATGTTGGGTCCACAAGAACCACATTTGCAATGTCAAAGGAATGCAGTCTTAGAGTTGAACATGGTTTTCAAAATGAGAAGATCAAAATTAGATGCCATGCAGAAGCAAATGGATAAAGTTCTGTAAGCCTCGGATATAATAATATGAATAATCAATAATGAAACTTTTATTAAATCGAATATTCGGTTAAACACTGTAAACTCAAAATCTATTTTAGGAAAATGATTAGCATTTAAACCACAAAAGTGTGCGCACTAACTCTGTGGTCAAGTGGGTAGATTTGGTCCAATTCTCAAAAACAAGGTATTTTTATTTGAAAGCTTAAAATTTCATGAAGAACCATGTTAATTGTGAAATTAAATTATAAAGATAATGACTGAGCTATCAAAATATAATAAAACAAAAAATCAATTTTTTTCTGTCTGAAGGGGTACAGTAACCTTAACAGAATCATGAATTCCAACTCAGAAACAAAAAGTACAAGTATAAAAAATACAAAATACTTCGCGTACCAATGTCCTTTATTAGTTCTTCAAATTTTTCAGTAAATATTTGCGTGAAAGCTATAAGTTTTCTTCAACTTTTCATAGCAAAAATGCACGAAAAGATTCTTCAGTCAAGAAACTATTCTTGTGACTATGAGATGTCGAGTATATATAAGAAACAAGAATTATTCAGCATTGTTTTACTTGAAAAATAAAAAAAGAATTTTACTTTCTATGATACAATAAATCAAACTTTAACAATGTATTTACATAAAAATAGTTAATTTAAATAGTAATAGCAAAAGCTTGCGATGATTAGCTAGCTTAAAAACCTCTACCAATTTGTTGAGCTTGATATTGTCGGCAATGTCACGCTCACTACTTATTTGTACACGATCTTCAAGCCCGTCGGGAGACATAGCAGAACGTAAATAATTATTTATGATCTTCACTTTCCTGTGTGTGAGCTCGCATAATGCAACGGTGACAGGCAAGGTAGCAACAATTTTGATGACACGACGTAAATCGGCATACAAATTATGCAGATCACTCTTGCTGAAGACATCAAGAAGTGAAGGCAATCACATCCAAGGCTTCACTTTATGTTTGTCTTTCTTTTACTTGAATTCTTTTGGTGCTGATCGTGTTTGCCTTTCCAGTCACAACATTGCTGTGATCGAGAAAAAAGAACGAATTGCTGTCCAAACCAATTTGTATCCAGCTTATAGAACTCTGCTATAGCCTCAACTTATGGCACATTTGTTGGAGTGAGGTAGTTTGGATTAAAGGCCGCTGCATACGACCTCATTTTACATGCTTTGTCAGAAAAGCGTTTGTTGCGTTCACTCAGCATCTTTTCTAAAAATGGAACGTAGAGCTCTCGTCTAGAGCATTCCAACTCTGATTCACCATCCGGTTGATTGCACGGCACACACAAAGCCTCAAAAATTGTTTGACCATACGTTAAATGAGCTAGGAGCGTATGTCTAACAACCTCAAAGATTTTTCAACAATGTGCCGATTCTCAAACATTTTGAAACACTGGCATCACTAATAATTTACAAATTACTTAATAATCCATGAATAGCACTTCTCAAAAATACTTACTGGTGCTCTTAAAATAAAATTGTTATCAAATAAAATAAAGTAAAAATCTTTAATTGAAATAAAATGGTATAAATTAAAGAAATTCGTTTGCAAGAAACTTGTTCTAGGAAAAAGAATGATTTTTGATTTTAGCTGTGCGAAGCTTATTATTTTTAATAAGCTCACACGTGAAGCTTAATATTTTTTAGAAACTTGAAAAATAATTAATTTACGTATTTGTCCCCCAGGTGTTAATATTTATCATGATAACAAATCATCATGAGTACCCCCCGGCGATACTCATGATATAGTTTTGATCTTGACAGTGGCATGGCGCATGGCTTTCTAAAAAATTCATGTGAGCATCAGGTTTTTATTTTTTTTTATATTCTTTCTTTACAGTTGGAAGTAGTATAGTAGCTATATTACAATAACATTGTAGCTAATTCATACCAACTAGGATATACATACATAAAGCATAAAGAAAATAGCGTAAATAAGTGGAAAGGATA
>JAYJMH010006720.1:0-25516 GCA_036873815.1 Phacellophora camtschatica
CTCTACTTATATGTATTGAGCACTTTTATCACGGACAAATCAATATACTGATTTTATATATATATATATATACATATTAGAGTTTAAAGCCTCTTCTGAACAATTCTGCAATAAAAAACGTCATCTTCAAAAAAAACAAAATTTATATAAAATTTACCTTTAACCTGCAATGTGCAGTTTCATTATCGGCCGCCAATTCATTGTTAATCACTTGGTTTGCCCTTTCGCTTCCAGCTAGGTCTATTAGGTTTACCTTGCACGCTTTTGTCAGCTGGGTTTCTGCATCTTCAAAATACTCCATCTGGAATTATGAGCAATAAAAACAGTAGCTTGCGTATAACAGAGGCAAATTTTGTAAAAACAATGAAATTGACACACCCGTTTTAAAGCAATTATCCCCTCGAGAACAAAGCAAAACTCTCCCAAATGGAAAATGAAAACATCTCCTCCGCAACATTGTTTGTTTTCAGTTGAGAGAGTTTTGAAAAAATAGCTACACTGGGCACTTGTAACATTTGAAAATTCTCTTATCAATTTTGGTTTTTAAAAGTTAACTTTGTCAATATCTCTATTTCAAAATAACTTTTTACTTTGTGTGACGTTAAATCATTAGTTGTTCTTCAAATTGAAAAAAAAAAAGTTTTAATAATGAAATCTACAATTGTTATTTGTCACGTATCTAGAGATGGTGTATGTTATCATCTCGACCGTGATCTATAAACAATGTCACAATACCTGAGATTGCGTTAGTACGATGGTAAATACAGAGTGTGATCTACTGCTTCGATCATTCATGCCTGTTGCTGCAGTTGCACGATGCTTGTTGCCAATAGATAACCAGCCCTTGGAAAACAAAACAGTATGCAGTTACATTTAAGCACTTCCATAACTATCGATTAAACCCTATTGACACTACAGAAGTTGTTTGGCACAACACGGATAAAATTTGGTACCCGTACAAAAAAATAGCTTTTAGATTCAACTGTTTTCCATGTTGTACAAAACTCTCCATAGCTTTTACGCTTCGAGTTTTATTCCGAGCCGAGCGGTCATTTGTACCATTATTCACCCGCACTGGGACTACCTCACAATTGTGCCCAGCACGGATTAATTTTGATACGGCTGCAACTTTGTTCGTGCAGTGCAAAATATTTTGCAGTGTAAATGGGGCTTAAATGCACAGTTAAACCTCTTGAACTGGCACTACAAGTTAACTCAAACTGTCTTCAATATCCCTTGAGAGCCTTTGGTGCTTATTTGAAACATTCGTTCTCTCAAATCTATTACCCTTAGAGTTCAGGAACCCGATCTGTTTTTTGTATATCCATTCAGAGCTTCAGTGGCTCTTTAGCTTTGGATATCTCAAAAACGTGTTAACAAATTCGCATTCCCCTTGAGAGTTCAAGGTAGTAGGGTTTAATTGTACTGTGTTTCTAATCGATTCTCCACAGAATGAACTTTTACCCAAATTGTTTTTCGCATATCCTCGAGAGAGCTTCAGTGTTGATTTAATTTAGTTCATCTTGAAAATTTTAAATGTCAAACAAATTCTCATTCCCTTTGAGAATAAGGGCAGCGGCAAAGTTTTCAACTGTATAAAACAACCATGATATGCAACACACTTATGATTTAGACTTTTTCCTAAAACCGAGGGAACTGCCAAAGGGCAGCTATAATTATTAGAAAATAGCATTTAAATGTAAACACAATTTGGCATACAACACAATAAATCTTATCAAACAAAGTATAGTTCACATCCGCTATCCCGACAGCCCGTTATCTCCAACATTTGCTGTTTCTAAAAAAATTGCCTTTCCCCTCACTCAAAATTTTCTTTCCATTTTCTTATGAAATACTGCCCGTTAACAGATTCCGTTCTCTTTCTCGAACAGATTTCAATTTTCCGTAAGAGTTCGAGATAGCGGATGTCAACTGTATTAACAAAAACATTACAATTCATTCATGATTTAAAAGCATCCCCAAACAAAAACGTGGAAGAAACGTTTTAAAGTTGTGACGTCAACACGCAAGTTACATACATATAATTAAAATAGAAAACATGTTACAATGACATGGGTACCTGAATATCTTTCCAACAATTCACAGTATACCTGCATACAAGAAAAGATGATGTAAAGTAACTTGGAGACACTGTTGCTCTCATACCATCTGGCAAGCAAGTATGGCGTAGCAGAATTAATATTTTCACATAATTGACAAACATTTAAGCAACACATTTTAGTACTTAGTTAATATTATTTAAAAAACCACGATAGAGAGAATGGTATAAGAAGTAAAATATACTACTCCACAATACTTTCTTTACGCATATGCAAAAAATAGTTTGATTGTTTGAATATATTTGTAAGTAATAAGAATGACGTCATGTAAAACGGTTTTTTTCTGTAGGAAACACACTAACACGAGGCTGGATGTTTCTAAGTATCTTGCTCATTCATATCCGCCTTAAATTCTTTTGAAATCGGGTAGATATGCAAGCAAAAATATTCTGGCAGTTATAACAACAAAACACGAATTTTAAAGGCATGATCTCAGATTTATCTTTACTTCAGGCCTCCGTCCATTCTTCTTTCACACTGTTTTTCACACTCGTGAGTAAACTTACCCTTTGGTGTTTCTTGAAGATTATGAATCTTCTCCTTGCCCAGGTTTTTTAACTTTTGTGAAATTTCAGCCTCAAGTTTTCTATTAAAATGTCTCTTGTAAAAAACGTGTATCTGTCATGGAAAATACTCTGAATGAAACAAATGAAAGATTGGAAATACAATCTTAAGAAAATCCTCAAACAGAATACGCATGAAAAATAAATATTGCAACGTACACAGAAAGATCTTGAACGTATGGTCCCTGTTCTGGGTGCTCTCTGATCTTGAGCTACGAAATAAATCACACATAAATCACACAGCAGAAGAAAAAAGTATATTAAAATGATTTATCAACCCTCAATTGAAGTTTTCTCAAAGCAAGGCTGAAAGTGTACCTGGTGACCCAAAAAAAAGTTCCTGCGTTTCGAAAATCACCAAAATTAGAGCGTGTTGCCAATAAACCTCATCTTTGCATTGTCGTGTACATGAAAGGCTGAATTGATTGTAGAAATGTCAAATATTTCACCAGCTCATTAATAATGTTGCCACTTTAAACAGGACCTGGTTTTGATGCATGATATGAGTAATTATGGCAAATCCATAAATCACGTTATTGCATGTTCTAATCGTCTTCTATGGTTAGTAACTGCTATAATTTCGATGCAAAAATGTCATTGGCTCTATTAGAAAATCAAAAGTTTATCTTATATTCAAATTACAAAAGATTTGCAAAAGTATAACTCAAAATCAGGTTTTTCATGTCGAAATTACGTCTTCAATCGATCGCGTCCTATAGAAATGAATTTGATCCTTTCCACGTTCACTGAAAAATAAATTTTTCAAGTTTGTAGCAAATTCAAATTTCGGTGATTTTTGAAACGTCGGCACTTTTTTGGGACACCCGGTACACGAAACCATTTCCACAATACTAAATTTAAAGAGAAAATATTTCCACGCAAATGTTACTTCAATTAGAGAACATTCGTATTTAAAAGTCCAATTGAGATCGAGCTTTGTGACCATAAAAAATAACTGTCTCGAATCAATTTTAGTTGAAAAGATTTTCACAAATTTTTTATGCTGAAACTTGCTTCGATATGTCATTGATGGCAATAATTAAAAAATATCATGTTTTCTTTCATCTATTTACTTCCAGTTATGAAACAAAGTACTTTCAAAACGAATTTTAGCAATGCTTCAGTGTGAAACGTTCTTTTGAATAGACTTTTTTCGGAAATAAAGCCTGGTCTCGAGACCAATGCTGAATTTCCACCGAGAATGGTTATTCTTGCTTCTTTCTCTCCCAATAGACCCAAAATACATCAAAGTTTAAACGATCTTTATATTCATGGGAATTTCATCAATGTTGAAAATGAGGCTAGTTCTAAATAAGCAAGTAAGTGTTCATTTGCCACTAAAAAAATTTGCAATGTTTCAAAAATAAATTAAGGTTAAAATATTCACACAGTTAATAAAAATACAAAGATAAAATCGATAAAATACATTTAAAAAATCACGAACCCCTATCGAGATGACCTTAATTCCGTGATGGTCCTGTATCACAACAGAATATTATTTACGAAAAGTCAATAATACATTCTGTCAAAATTATCTTGAAACGTAGACATAATAAAAAGTAAAACTTTGCTGAGCGAAGAGGATTTTTCGCAAACTCCCCAAATAAAATGCGATCTCGTATTCACAAGAATGTGACAAAATCATATCGATAAAACCTCGTTCTTAATGATATTTAAAAAAATACCCCTGAACTACTTCGCTTTACAAAGCTTTCATTGATTCTGCTCGTCTAGCCCCTCGTCAGATGATACCACCCTTTCGGCGGAGATATCCTGGAACCACCAGTATAAATGGAGGAAAGTGTTCCGCATATTTATGATTGACACCTTTCAATTTTTTTTATCACACATTTGTTGTTTTATCCAAATATTTTTTTTTAATTTCATATCTTTCATATCTTTAAGCTCATAACAAACATTTACAATTCATAATTTAGCCGTATTTTTTATGAGCCGTATTTGTAAAAAAATTCCACTATCCCCCCACCCCTACCAAACAACCCCAAGGGCCCCCCCCCCGGGGGGGGGGGGGGCGCCAAGCAGCTATCGTCCATCTATTATAAATTACCTGCTTAAGATTGTCTTCAGCGTAAAGCAGCAGGTCACGAATCTTCTCATTATAAATCTCAAAGAAACTTATTTCCACTGCGAATTTCAACTAGAATGAAAAAAAGGTTTCAAATGTATTTGTATTGGAAGACTTCTTACAATCGTCGTATACTACGGCTAATTACAATCGTCTTATTACAATCGTCGCAATCAGGCCATACTACGACTCGTAAAGGAAGATGTCTCGACTTGGATTTTCCGCCTCGTAATCATAATTCGAACCTCAAACAATGGAAAATTCAAACTTAGATAATGGAACTTTTAAAGCCTCGTTTCAATAATCCCTCAAAAATTGGAGATTTCAAGTCCAGAATTTGATTACCACTCTAATGTAACGGGTTGGCTATAAAAACATGTCCCCACAAAGCTGCTATGGAGGAGCTTTAGTCTTGATGATTCAGTTTTTGCTTCAATTTGATATACGATTCAATTCAATTCATAGTTTGATACCTTGTTTGCCAAAAAATATTAACTGAGTTATACTCAATGAAACTAAAAATAGAGACATTCTTCCTTGCAGTCTGCTGAAAATACCACACTGTGGCATTGGAGAAGCCATTAACGTTGGCTTTCCTATAGTTTTGTACAGGGATTAGTAAATTTTGGCAAACCAGGTATCGAACTTTAAGTTGAAGCCCCTTACATGAACGTCGAGCAGCTTTGAGAACGAGGGCCCGATGTCATTCTGTAAAATAACCGAACGCAGAATCGTTGTAGATCTTTACAGATTATAAACGAAATATCACTCTAAATTCTCTGGAAAAAGTGCCTACGACCTCCAAAATATTTGCTAAAAATAAATAAACATTTACCTTATTTTGTCGATGAATTATTTGAAACATTTCTTCACAAAATCTTGGAATAATTCCTATATTTTCGTTTTCATATCCAGTCATTCTGTAATAAATTGTTTAAATTTAAATTCTCATTCCTTTTTAACAGGTAATTATCAAGACTTATCTTCAATTTCAAACAAATTAACCCTTTTTGCCTAGAGAAGGGCCATAAGGTCCATTCCATTGAAAACAATGTAAAATGTCATATTTTCAAGAGGTAAATACCGTTAGAATTTTACATTAATTTCAGATAGTTCAATGTAAGTTTATAATTATAATATAATCGAAGCAGTAGATGACACTCAGTATTTACCATCGTACTACGCAATCTCAGGTATGGTCACTTTCGAAGGGTCGCTGTTTATAGATCATGGTTGAGATAATAACATACACCATCTCTAGATACATGACAAATAACAACTGTAGATTTCATTTTTAAAATGTTCTTTTTCAATTTGAATAAATATAAATTAAATTGGTTTGCATGTGCTACCTCTGCAAAATAAGACTCGGATAGGATTTGCCTGTTTAGCAGAAACTAATCCGGGCATTAAAGGGTAGGCGTTTTGCATGACATTAATTTCCTTTTTAAATTACTAGAAAATTATCATATCAAGTAAATCATGAGATTTTTCTAAATTTGGGTAATTCATGCGTAAAATTATTGTTGAAAATCTGTACTCACGTATGAGATTTTCCAGAGCCAGTCTAGAATTTAATAAAATAAATATTTTACAAATGCAGGAAAATGTTAATCTACTTGAATGCAAGGCCAACCTCGTTCCCAGGGCTATTTAAGTTAAAATAAATTCAGAGAAGCGAGGAAGGTATTAGGGGTATTTTCTTTTGAAATATTTCTGGGAACCAGGTTGGTGCAAGAGGCCAACATTTAAACTCACAATCACATTCGAAAAATGAGTCTTGTACAAACTCAATAATCATGTATTAAAATCCAAAACCATAAAAACAATAGACAATTCCGCAAAGTATGGTGGCAAGAAATCATTCTCAAGATTCATTCAAATTGATGACAATGCTAATGATTAAATGATTCACAAATCGGACATGAGGAATTATAGGAATAATTTCCTTGTCACCATCTTTTGTGGAACCATCTATTGAAAGTAGTATGCAGCTCTTAAACTCTAGCAAGGGTAAACAAAGTAATTAAATATTAAGAAAAATTGTCCGATAATTTTCCACATTTACACTGTCATGTTTTTGAGTTGAATTGAACAATGAGTTGAAGTATAGACCTATTTGGTTTAGGTTTGCTTTTACCCAGTTAATATCATTTGACCAATAAATATTTAGAGAGAGATCATGTCTTGCATTGTAAAAACACATGCATTCTCCGGCAATTATGAAATTTGCATTTTCTTACAAAACAGAGAGTTCCAGAGTGATTCATCACTGGGTGAAAACAAACTTTTTCTTTAAGTCATTCCGAATCAGTCTATACATTTAAATTCAAAATATATCTCTTTGAATCAAATGTCAAAGATGCATCACACACAAATATCAAAAACCGAAAATCTTACTTGGCCATATGCAAACAAACATGTGTTGTACCCCTTGAAAACTCCATCAAGTAGTGGTTGTGCAGATGCCTTGTATACAGTTTCCTGACAGGCAAATGATGGATCTTGTTCATCAAACGACCAGAATGACATGTCATACGTAAACTGAAGAGTATTCCCATTGCTTTCTGTAACACATGTTGAATTTCCAGACATCTCAACAACACAGCTTATGTCTGGATTTTCTTTCTCCCTTAATAATAGTCAGATATAATTTTTCAGATGAAGTAAAACATATCTAAAGTTATCATCTCCCTAATTTCCAACTAGCTAAGGGCAATGTTCATTCTCAGAAAATGCATCATCTGTGCAGCGCAATCTTGAATGGCTCAATCTCTACGCATAGAGACAAAAGTCCCTATCTGTGACAGCAATTTTTATTTCTATAATTACTTTATCAAACTCTTGATTTGGAAACATGATGCCAAATTTTATGTTCTCTGTAGTACAAGAAACAAAAAATTCAGTCTGGACACTTACCACAATCTTGCCAATCAAAAACATTCGAGTCTGGCCAGGGGCAGGACAATTTACCAAATCATAAATTACTTTTATAAGAGTACAGCCACAAAATTTGGATCTTGCCAAAGCACCCATCCTGGCAAAGTGGAATGAGTTTTTCAATATGATCAACATTCCTGGGAAAGACTTTTAGTGCCATGATCATGGGGGATTTGATAGCAAATAATAGCCCCTAAAAGCTGCCATATTTAGAATAATTTTTTTTTATCATCACATCATCACATTACCTGCTCAACTTTTCTGCCTTTGATTTCTGTCCACACATTTTTTTTAATTAGAAATATTTTCTGCACAGATTTTGTCAAGAATTGAAAGAGTTGCATTCACAGTTGCAGTTTTTAAAAGATGTCTCTTTTGCAAAATGTAAGGGGTCAAATTTCTGCTCAAAATATCAAGCTGTGACAATGTTTTATTAGCCTGTGTACACCTGGAGGGTAATTTTCTGCATAAATTTGCAAAGGTTTTAACTTGCATTCTATGCACAAAATAAAAACTCTACAGGCTGGTTATACCTTTCTGCAAATGGACGAACTCTGACAGCTACATATACAGAGAAATCTCCTGAGCCCAAACTCTCATTGAAAGAATAAGATGAGCAATTGATAGAAGGTTTATAAAGTTCCGACTGATATGAGTCTAAATCCAGTGAACCATCTTGGAAATCTTGAGAACCATAAAGATTTCTAACCACCCGTGGCAAAGGCTTTACTTCAGCAATTGGAATGATGGGTGCACAAATTGGCATTGCTTCTTCCTCGCCAAAAACCTTTCCTTTTGTTTGTAATGGTTGTGACTCACTGCAATTCTCATCTTGTGAAAGAGCCAGTCTTTTGCTCGGTCTCATTTCATCTTTATTATTAAACCTGTCGATTTCCCTTTTGGTCTTCCCTTTGCTTTTATTGCACGAACCAAATGATGAAAGAGGACTTCTGGTGCGCACTGGGGTAGCTCTTCTTGGAGTAATCTGCTGCCCATTTCCTGTTTTTGAGATAGGAGTTCTTCTTGCTGAGCTAGATTTTGAATATTTCTTTGAAGAATCAAGAGTATTACTTTTTTGGATTCGTGTTGTGCTTGTCACCAAATCAAGTTTTGATCTTGATGAGCTCGAGCTAAAACTTGTCGTTGCTGAATTTGTTTTCAAAATCAAACGACCTTTCTTTTGTTGTGAATTTACTTTCGGCGTTGGAGTCACACATTTGCGCATCACTTCACTGTTCTCGCTTCTTTGGCTTGAGTGAAGGATTTGACCACATGATTTCTGTTTTGACAAATTTCTTGGTGGTTTTTTCGTTGATGAAGAAGACAGGCCTAAATCCATGCTTCCGTTTGTTTGTTCCATTTTTTGTTTATTTAAACCATTTTCTTGTAAAAAAAACCAAGTCAATTTAAATTGACAGGTCAGTTTGGTGTGGTGTAATCAAACCAGCTGTTCCATCGATGAATCCCAATTTGTTTTTCAACGACCTCATCGTCTCATCATGAAATTTTTATCAGTAGTGATTTGGTTGAAAAATGGCGCCAATTTTGTTTATGGTACAAATTGCATGCTGGGAAGGTAAATCAAAACACACAGGGAAACCACTTGGAAGTTTTAAGAAGTATTTTTTGCTAAATTTTTTCATTGACTGACATTATCGTGAATAAATATTTTCAGCCTAGAAACTTTAAATTTCATAAACAATTGATAAATGTAATAACATAAAAATTGAAAAAAAATTGGACCCTCAATCAGACAATGCATAACAGTAAAGAAGTAAAATTCCGCAAACATTTGGTACAGAACTGAAGTCCCTTATTATTTTCTTACTTTATTGATTTTTTATCAGTGGGTTTGATAAGAAGCCCTTCCAGGGGTTCCGGAGAAAAGTTTTATATTTTAATAGGGATAAAGGTAACATTGAATGCATTTTTCTAGCTTTGGGGAACTTTCCGGATATAATTTTTGGGAACTTTTAAAAAGCCAAAGGGAACCCTGTGTAAATTTATCATATAGGAACACAGACCCCCTGAGAGGGAAAAAGGCTTATTATTCTTTCAACGATTCTGCTGTTCTTCTATTGTTCAGAAAAAGATTCTTAGATTCTTAGTTAACAGTTTCTTTTATGTAAAAATGCTCTGTACTGAACGAAACAGTAGGTTTTTCCATAGGTTTTTCTGACAAAAGAACATACTGCCAACCCTCGTGATTCAAAAATAAGATCAGAATTTAGTACCATAATAGCTTTTCAGTGATTACAGTGATTTCAGACAACGATTACTTGAGTTGATTCAGTTAATATTATTCCTTAAAATAGGCAATTATAAATCATATAGATTTTAAGTGGTGATATTAAACGATTAAAACTGTTCATCGGTAAATGTAAGAACTGGCTCTCGGGACGAAATTGCCTCGTCATTTCTCGAATTCTTTACACATCTATCAATTTAAAAATGCTTCTAATTTTTTAACTTTCCTATTTGCCTTTTCCACACTCTCAGATTTTTAGAACTTTATTTTTCAAAATTTTGAAGAATTTCAAGAATAAATGCCTTTAGCAAAACTATCCAAGAACCAATCCATGGAGTATCAGCAGGGTGGAAAACACGAGCATGAGATTTCATTTTTTTCAGAGTGATTACATTGCAATATAATCCACATTTCTTGATTTGCTTTCATTTGTTTCTCATTTCATTATTATTATACACGATAAATCTCTTCAGTTAAAAAAATATATAACAATAATGCAATTTATCTATTCTTCCAAGGAGTTGTGTTTACGTCTCCAGCTATTTAAAAAAAATTATAAGATATTTTATGAATTGGCTAGAAGTGCAGTTCCCTACGATTTTAAAGGGTCATGCCAACTCTTCAAATCCGAGTTAAACAATTTTTGATAAATTCTTTTTGATAAGTTGTATTTCTTGTTCAAACAAAAGTCGCCATTGTAGAAATTTATCAAACTTTAAGATCTTTTGATGGATTGCACAATAAAAAATTAACCACAATTTTGCTGTTCTGTATGCATTTTGGTCAAATTTAAAGCAATGAACAAATTGTAATTAATAAAGATTGGATTTGAGAAAAAAATCCTGCCAGGTCTAATTTTTGTTCTGAAGTCATTTTCCTGGCCAAACCCCTAACAAATTTTAAATCTTGACATCACTATTATTTTGATAAAAATGTAAGTAGAAATGCAAGAATTGGTTCCGATACTAAACTCTGTTCGCAAAATCCAGTTCCAGAGTCAAAATACGCAGAAATCAGAAATCCGATAAGTTTCCATATTGGAGGCTTTCTTATGCCATTAATTTCTAAGAATGTTCACATTTTTCTGATGTGAAGGATAAGAATACCAAAAATTGACAAAACGATGCCAGTTATTCCTTCTAGAAACCCCTGTGGTAACCCGTTTCTGGGTATAATTGTAAAAATCTTCATTTGCGAAAAGAACCAATCAGCGGCATGAACATTGTCAGGAATTAACAACATGTCAAGAACCTGAAAATGTGAATGAAGTATTGCCTAAAATAATAAAATGTGTTGTGGTACTATTTATGCTTTGCCTTGAAACTTGTGATGTTTTGAATACATTCTATGCAATTCGTTAAAAAGTTCTCGTTGCCCTTGAGCCAACACCATGTTGAGTTGCGTAAATTCTCGGCTCGTGCAGCAGTCCATAACACAGTAAATTCCTGATGTAAGTGACCTCTGTAAATAAAATAAAAATTTAACTGTTTCACAAATTTCCAACAGTTGAGTAAGTCTACAGGGACTTTGATCAGCCATAAATACTTAGACCTATCTGATTTCTGCACAGATGAAACCTGTTATCTCAAACTCTCAAAGGGAATGCAAATTTATGTGAATTAGCGAATTTTCGAGATAACAAAAGCTCAAGGGATATGCAATACAGTTCGACTAAAGATTCACTCTACAGGGAATCAAATAAAAATGCCTAACATCAACATTGAAAGCTCTCAAGGGATATAGAGAACAATTTTAGTAAACATTCACTCTATAGGGAATCGATTACAAACGCAGTGCAATTGAACCCCACTATCTAGACCTCTCAAGGGGAATAAACTTTCTTCGCGACATCAACACTGAAAGTTCTTAAGAGATATAAAAAATAGTTCGAGTCAACTGGAGGCTCAAACTCGAAGTTAAGCGAATTTGAATTAGAGAAGTTCAATTGTACAGGTGATAACATTTAAATGAAAATCATATATACCTGGAATCGCTCAGGAATTGAATTTGATGCGATGAAGTTGAAGTAATCAGCCAGTAAGTAGATTGCATACTGCAAATGTAAAAACGATATTTCTTGTAAAATAAAACGATATACTGATTGATTGATTGATTGATTGATTCTAATGATTTACTGATTGCCAGGTTGCATGTTTATATCGAACAAAACTACAGACTAGAACGGACTTCACAACACTCAGCTTTAGCATGAACAAACAGGTATCGGTGTTTCATGAGGATACATTTTGCGTGCTCTTATTTTGCTAACATCTAGATTGACAACTTTCTTTAAACCATTCAAGATATCACAAAATTTAAAATACCGTATAATGATACGTAATAATACATTATATTTTTGGCTCACTTTCACCATTGATAGACGTATGCTAAAATGTCATAGCCTACAGATGTTAATTACCAACTATGGAATGATATAAATGAAATATCTCTCTAGAAATTGAAATGTAAAAAAAGTAGCACATGTTTTTGAGGAGTATGGAATCTGCAATAACGTCCAGATTTCAATTTCCTTTATATATATTCTCAGGTAATTACAGTAATATTCTAAAAGTTGATAATTTTAAATTGCATGAAATTATAAATTAATTAACGAAATAACAATGAGAACTTTGCAAAACTTTGCGGTTTTGTTTGTTGTGGTTTTCTTTGCTTTGTTGAAAGGTGTGAAATCTATTCCCTAGGGGTGATAAATTGCATTGTCGTGTTCAAAGTTGAGTATTTTGTGATTATTATTTGGTTAGGGAAAGAATAACTCTTTAACATCAAATAAATCAAATTTAAAATCATTGACTGTCCAACACTGCCCAGCAAGATTTTACAATTACTAGCAAAATCAATTTTTCATAATTTTTCAAAATAAATGTTCACGATAAAAACTGCCGAGGTCAAAGTAAAACGAGCATAAAACGGATAGATAAATAAACATTTTGGAGAGGTCTTCTGGATTAATCACTCTTATCGTTATTCCTCCAACTGTCTATTTATGATCGGTCCGAATAAAGAATCAAAATTTTTTCTCCAAATTTGATTTATTCATCAAAACCATAAGACAGAGTTCGTGAGAATCATCAAGTCTGTTTTTTGTTACAAAAGAAAGACGAGAAGTTATTGTTAAGTAGCTGAATATATAAAAGAAACGAAGTGTCTTGCAAATGTTATTCTAGCTTTATCTCTTCCGTGCCCGGACTTATTTCTGCTAAATCTTAATTTATTTCTATTTAATGGATTTATTTCTGCTAAATCTTAATTTATTTCTATTTAATGGATTTATTTCTGCCTAATCTTACGCAAGTTTCGTTTTGCAGGGAGTAGCGTAGGCCATTCAAACTAAAGTAGGCCATTCAAACTAACGTAGGCCATTTAAACTAAAAGTTTTCAGTCTCAACTTGAAGCAAAGGTTCCTTACATGAAAAACGAGTATTCAAAATTCGAGTATTCAAGTATTTACAAGTATTCATGAGTCAATTGAGTACTTCCCACCCGCTAAACTGCACTTGTGCCAACAATATTGGAGCAAATACAAAACTGTTCAAAATAAATTAGAAAAAACTCTCAGATTTGATTTGCAAATACATCATTAGGCATAACATAAACTAACGGTCAAGTAATAATCTAGTTAGATGTTTGCTGGGCTAACACAATTTATTAATTCGCATCTTCCACTCTATTAATTAATATCTGCCAAGATTACAACCTTCAGACTATTAATCTTGTTATTTGAAAATCTAGCGAAACGAAAACAAGTCGTTGCTTATTGCGCAGAATGCGGTGACTTATAATGACACAATTAAAGCAAGAATTGTTCTTTCCAGTTTTATTTAAAGCCTTGTTAAAACTGACCGGATTAAACTGAGATTTTCACAGATTAATCTAGGACAAGATCGCAAAACAATAAATTAAGTCTGCTCAAAATTGCTAATTAACTAAACTAGCATTCACTATTCATAATCCTCATGACAGTAAACTAGTAATAACTTTAGGCGTTAATCCGACGAGAGTGTATCATTTAAATCACGAGTTTTGTAAACAAAGCTGACTCTCTGCCACATTATGATCATTCATGATAGTTGTTGACAAAAACGCGGTCGATGCTGAATTATTTTTTCTGCTCACAACTCGGTTTTAAAAACCAAAGACTAAGTAAATCAAATCGACTCAAAAGTAATGTTAAACATCGTTTTAAGTACATTAGTAAGCATGTGTGATTTTTAGCTATTCAATCTCTATTCAAGAACTGATGTTAATATGTTTGTTATCAACCTAAATTTATCTAAATTATCAATAATCTAAAAAATATTACCCATAAAGAGAACTTTCAAAAGTTAGTACCGTAAGAGCTCTATTTAGGCCCCCTATTTTTGCACCCTTGGTCTAATTAGCATAGCCTCTTTCAGCTCAAATAGCCCCGTTAAAGCTCCAAAAATGAAATAAACCCCCCCTCTCTATTAAGCCCCCCTTCAAAATATCCTTCCAAACTGTAAATTCAAGAAATGGCAATAAATGACGTTATAAACGTGTTGATTAGTTCCTTTTCGTAAAACATTTCATGTAACTGTAAGAAAAGTTAATCGAAAAGCACAAAGTTGTACAATATAAGTCTAATAACCACCCCATCTCTCTATCAAGGACCCCAAATTTACCTTTAATAAACTAAATAAACCCACCCCTGCAAGTGCCTAAAATAGCTTTGACTCTAAATTAGTCCAAAACGATGCAACACTTTGACGAATATTTATAAGCATATAGTTTTTAATTGTAAACATGAAAATAATTGTGAGCATTGTTCGTAGCAATAGATATGTTCTAAAGATATTTATATCATTAGAAAACTAAAACTGATCTCTGAACCGAATGACTTTAAATCAAAAATATTAGAGCAAGCTTCAAATAAGTAAAGGAAATGAAATTGATTCAATGCAACAAAAGTGTAATCTCTCTTTGAAACAGCAAATTAAACCTTAAATTGATACCTTTGAAATAAAATCTTTGTGTCTTGCAATTTCTTCGTATAACCTAAAAACAATTTATTACCGATTAATTTTTATTCTTCTCAGCTGGCCCAAATGTTCCCACGTTCGTAAAGATTTTGCGGAGGAGCATTAATTTTGGTTGTTTTCTTTTTGCTTGACGATGATGTAAAGAGAGATTAGAGTGCCTAGCCCGCGAAAGTCTCGAGATGACTTGTTTCCAGCAGGGGACACGGGTTATACATAACCTTTCAGTTTCAGGCACATACATTTGCTATTCTCGCAAGGTATGGGTTTCTGCGCTTGGCGCAAGGGGGTCCACCAGGGCGACCCCGGTCCTTCCTCCCGATGTGACCACACATCGTGATTCCTTTTGCCTTTGCCTGGAATTACAGAGAATTAGCAGCTCTCCTCACACTTTCTCAGCAAGTATGACCTTGGTGAATTCAAACCCACGACCTTGCGAGCATGAACCCGGCGCCTTAACCACTAGGCCATGCTAGTACAAGTTAAGTATATATGATCTGGCTTTCGTTTTAAAATGTCATGAGCATCAATTCGAGGGCAAATGTTGAAAGTTCTTTGACATAAATGCTAGTATTGTTTTGCGGTCAACTGTTATCTGTTTTTGCCTTCAATGTGGTGAGCTTTTCTGGAGCGGAGCAAGACATGTTCTTGGATGAGGCGCATTAGGGATCAAGTTGCCATCGAAACTTAGGGAGCGGGCAACTCGCGGCTACGTCAAAACTGCCGAACGAGTGCCTAAAAATCTAGAATCTTGTTTACCGCTGGCTTCACCCCTCACACACCGCCATGGCTCCGCCCCAGGCATGACATATAATTCTAATCATGTTTCTATTTCGCGAGGAGTATCAGCAGGCACTTATTAAAAAGACGAATGCATATTAAATCATTTAAACTAAATAGAATATTCTGTCTGCATTTATTCACCTGGACATTTTCTCGTACGACTTATTCAAGCTTTGCGTGATATCGCCTTCTACAAACGGATGATAAGGTTTTTCTTCATCTCCATAAAATACTTGCAGAGAAGATAAATCTGACAGCATAACTGCAACAGAAAATTGAATTCATTATAAAATGGACAGTAAAGCGAATATAAAAACATAAACATTAAATATTAAATTAAATATTTGTATGCTTTTTTTATTTATCCTAAAAACGTACAAACACTGACTATAAAGACGATATAAAAAGGAGTATGGAAATGCCAAGCAACCGTGTCGCCATAAAATTAACATTTACTAATAAACAAGAAGGAAACACAAATAAAATCCAATACATTACACAACAGCGGAATGATAAAAGAATATCCATGCAAGAGGGGTAACGTAAAAAATATCTGCAGTTTTACTATTAATCAAAACGTTCTGAGAATTTAGAATGCATAAATAATAATTAAAAAGCATTCATAATGAAGCTAGCTTGAGTTTTATAAGCATTCATAATGAAGCTAGCTTGAGTTTCATGAGCATTCATAATGAAGCTAGCTTGAGTTTTATAAGCATTTATAATGAAGCTAGCTTGAGTTTTGTAAGCATTTATAATGAAGCTAGCTTGAGTTTTATAAGCATTTATAATGAAGCTAGCTTGAGTTTCATGAGCATTCATAATGAAGCTAGCTTGAGTTTTGTAAGCATTTATAATGAAGCTAGCTTGAGTTTCATGAGCATTCATAATGAAGATAGCTTGAGTTTTGTAAGCATTTATAATGAAGCTAGCTTGAGTTTTATAAGCATTTATAATGAAGCTAGGTTGAGTTTCATGAGCATTCATAATGAAGCTAGCTTGAGTTTTATAAGCATTTATAATGAAGCTAGCATGAGTTTCATGAGCATTCATAATGAAGCTAGCTTGAGTTTGAAAGGAATTATAATAAAGCTAGTTGGAGTTTGAGAAGGATTCATAATAACGCCAGCTTCAGTTTTGCAAGCAAAAAGTAAAGTAAATCGTATGATATATTTTACGTTCTTCAAATGAGAAATTCTGGTGAAACGTAACAACAAAAGAACTCAAAATGAAAAGCTGTCATGCTGCTAACGCGCATCACGATTCCAAAGATGCCAATGAAGGTTGCCAATCAGATAAATAACGCAATTGGATCCTTAAACATCAAGCTGTGTATCAATAAATTTTAACCCCAAAACTCTAAAATTCAATAATTCAAAAACAAATTAAAAATTTATCAATTATATCAAACTAATTTGATAAAAATTTAAAAATTAAACCAGTATAAACAAGCGCTTTTACTACGAGTATTGCCCACGCAGAGAATCTGTTTTTAATTTGATGCAACGCTACACAAATGGCCTGTCGGTATGAATAAGGCCTGTTGCAACTGGTTAACCACACGATGGCGTCATTGTTGGAATGGGAAATGAAAAGCTCTGTTCCGCAGAGGAAAACATATTTTGTATTGTTGACGCATCTTTGCTTGTTTAACTTGTTAGATTACCGTAGATCTCAATGTAATAGTCGACCCTGTGTATAAGTTGATCTGGAGTGCTAAAGTTGAATCCTTGTATACATAATATATACATATATAAATATATAAACTCTATACCCTTACGATATCTGGCTTTAAACAAAACAACTAAAAGAGTATATTAAAAAAAATCGTATAAAAACAAACAAAACAAAGCAGGTGGATGTAGTGTAGAGTCTTCATTTAGTGAGTGAGAGGACTCTTCTATCAGTGAATTCCATGTATAAATCGAGTGCTAGGTTTCAAGCCAAATTTTAGTACTCAAAATCTTAACTTAGACACCGGGATTAACGATTTATTTCATTATATTTATGCAAAGGTTAATTTGCTTTGTGAGGAAAATAATCAAATATATGATATATTATAAAGATATTTTGGTGACGCGTGGTATCGTATTGTAATTGAGATAATATATACATATAATATAATATTATAATTTATTTATCTCAGATATAATATATTTATTCGATGAAGAGTATCAAAACCTCGTGCAATATATTTGAATTTATTGCTATCGATATGTATTTATGTTTTATCGATGGACAAAATATGTCTACTGGGTGAACCAAAACACTGTTTCTATTTGCAAAGCTGTAGCTTGAAATCAGCGAGACTAGAAATCTCAAATTGAGCACAAAACGACATCTGAAGGTCAAACCTAGAGTTTGGGATATTATCCAGTCATCTGCAACCACATTTACCTGTCCAAAACGTGAAATTAAAATAGATTAGCAGATTAAAATTTGAAAATATTCACTAATCAAACTCCCCAAGTCGATTTAGAGGCAAGCAGGGTTGTTTTAATGTAAAAATGTGGACTGGAAACGAATTATGGTTTTTTAATTGTAACGATAATTGTGGTGTATTAATTGTAACTGTAACGATAAGCTCAAAAACCATTTGAAAATATGTTTATGTGTGGTCATTCAGCTACTGGGTGACCCAAGTGTCCCCATGTTCTGCTATTCCTGTTTGCAGGGCTGTGGCTTGAAATCCACGAGGCTAAAAACTCAAATTGTATACGAAATGGTGTCCGATGGACAAATTTAGAGTTTGAGATATTATCCAGTTGTCTGCAACAAAGTGTACATAACCAAAACTGGAAAAAGAAAATAGCCTTTGTTCATGAGTTTTCAAGTCAGTTAAAGACCATAATTCCTTTCCAGTCCATATTTTGACAATAAAACAACTTTCATTCTCATAAATTGACTTGGGAAGTTTGATCAGTAAATTCTTTCAAATTTTATACTCCCGAGTGGCTATTAAAGCAAGCATGTTGTTTAAATTTTAGAAAATGAACATTCTTTTTCAAATTAACTCTAAAGCTTACGGATCGGGAAAATTTAAATTTCAAGATTTTGACAGGTTAACGTTGTCAAACTTTTGCCCTCTGGATATCGCTTTGTAAACAATGTAAGACCTCTACATCCTTGCAAACAGGGATAATTTATTTTGGGTCACCAGGTACAGTGCTGAATAAAGAGTAAAATCAAATGAAAAAGAATACTTCGTATTGCAGAGATGAAAGTCGCAACAGCTCCAAACACGGCATTAGTGTACGTAAACAGCAGCACACTGAGCAAATTCGTCTTTGCTTCAAACAGTCCAAACGAGCTACAAGAAATAATCAACTATTCAGTAATATAAAGATATTAAAATAAAATATTCCCAACGTTTTCAAAATTTGCTTCGTTAAAAATGTTCAGTAATACTCAAAAGTTAAGCAAAACAAACTATGCAGTAATGTAAAGATTTTAAAATAAAATGTTCTCAACGTTTTCAAAATTTGCTTCGTTAAAAATGTTCAGTAATACTCAAAAGTTAAGTAAAACAAACTATGCAGTAATGTAAAGATTTTAAAATAAAATGGGGGTGCGGCAGATCATCCTAATGGTATAGGGGGATCCGCTTTTGTTGTCTCTGTGGGTTCCCTTCACAAGAAAGCCCCGAACTCTACTCTCTAAAAGACAATAAAGACAGGATGACCCCAAAAGTTTAGAACTGCTCCTCATTTTTCGCAGTAGAATTGCCAACATTTGGCGTAGAGCTGCCCAATTTGGTGATTGGGTAGCCTTGTGATAACCCCAGATAATAGCTTAACATCCAGCATTTATATATTATAATTTATATGCATTATTTACATTTCTACATCCAGCATTTATACATATATATTTCTCACATGTATATGCCAATTTACCAAACTTAGCACACACACACATATGCATTTCTCAAATACGCAACGGTAGATACATTCATATATATTGGATATCAACGATCTACGCTTATAAGTATTAGCATGGTGAAATAGCTCAGTTGGTTGGTAGAGCGACTGCCTAGAAATCAGAAGGTCCCGAGTTCATATCTCGGTTTTACCATAATTTTTCAAAAAAATTTCCTTTTGTCGAAATTCTTACCCAATATATATATATATATATATGCCTATATATTTGGTAGGTAATAAACTGTGAATTAGAGTAAAGAGGTAATAAAAAACCAAGTACAATATTTGAGCACACTAAGGCATTGCAAGCTTATGCTATCTTCAAAGTGTATATATACATTTTGCAGACATATGTCTCGAAAAGTTAAACTCTCCAACAGTGAAAACAATAGCGTAACATCCAGTATAATCTTTAATCAGATAACACATTTTGGTCATCGTGAAATAAAACTTAAACATGGTGAAATAAAACCCGCACATAGCAATGATCATGACATCCAGTGTCAACAAATTACTGAAAACCTCAATACGTTGTAAGTCACTAAATCAAAATGGCTGGTTTGTTAACCAACGCACAGCAACATCAACAGCTGTTTCCAAAGACGAGCATATGTGTCCACGTTCTGCAATATTCAGCATATCAGTGCAGCGAGAAAATTAGTTTGGGATTATATTTCCTTAATAAACACAGATTATTACACAGAAGTATGCTATGCATAAGTCTTTGTCGATGCCGTAGATGCATTAGAATACTGTATTAAAAAATGTTATTGCTGTGCATAAGTTTCATTCAAAGCCGAAGATGCTTTAGTTCACTGTGTTAAAATGTGTTATTCCAATTATGTTCTTCTACACCCCTGCATAAATCCAACAATATTGCAAACTTAACTGTGCATTATAGTATGGATCCCTGTGGAAACGCGATCACGTCATGAAAAGAAGAGCAAATTTATAATGGTAAAGAAGCAATAAACAGACAATTAAAAAAAGACAACAACATGAGAAAATAAACGAGAAATATGTAGTAGATACGCATATAAAACAACTGCTTTGATGAGAAAAAAGGCAACGAGTCACAACATATAAACCCTCTGCGTCTGCGCAAACACAGCTTTACGACGCAGGTGCAAAGATTTTAGGTTTAAAGTCGAAAATAATTAAAAAAAACGCTTAAATCAATGAGAGCATTGGGATCATGAAGGGTATGCATGAATCGGAAGGTATCTTCTCAAGTCAAAGCGTTATCCTTATGCCCAGAGTCACATGTTAATATCAAAAATATATGAATTTGATTTAGTTATTCAAAAATGAGCGTTGTTTCGGTTCGTTAAAAGCCAACGTTCTGCGATCAAGAAGGCTAATTTCAGAGCTAAACATCAAACGGCTGTAGTAAAGTAATACAGTGATAAAACTATGAACCAGCTCGCTTTCAGGATATCACCTGATTTGATACACACCTATTTATATGGAAGCAAGAAGACCATGGGCAAAATCAGATCAGAAAATGGCAAAATGACAGCGATGATAGAGAACGATAATTCAGGTTTGTAAATTCTTTATAGAGGCTGTAAAATAACTTTAACTACTACGTTTTTTAATTTATAATGGTAACAACAAGCAGTGAAATTTATAAAATATAATTTATGTACAACGCACGGGATGAATCAAATTGGTAAATCAAATGAGAATTTTTTAAATATATAATGTTATTATTGCTATTACTTTTCATTTTGTTTTACTGTGTTTTCTATATTGTAAAGATGATGTTAGTAATGGTGACAGGTTCTGACTAATGCCTTGAATTCTATGACCAAGTAGAAGAGTAAAACAAATTTACCAAGTGTGTGTCGAAAATATTTTAACAAAAAGGTGTGAAAACCTAATATTTGGTTCAAACGCGAATAATATTCCAAAAATTCTTTACGAATACCAAACAAATATTAATTTAAAATATCTCAAAATGTTTGTGCCAACATAGCGTTGTTATTTCATACGTTTGCTATTTGAGTCATTAGTAAATATTCTGTTATTTAATATTACGTCATTTAATACCACAAGGTTATCTAATACTACGAAATAAAAAGCCAAAAAATATTTGCAAAATTTCATTCATAAACAACCTTTGCGTTAATTAACCGGCATAATTCAAAACATTTTAAAACAGAACTATATATTTCTTTAATGCAAACCTACATGTTAACTGTTTGAATTACAGGCGACTGCTTCTCCGGCTTTCCAAAATATAATCTGATATTACCAGAGCAAGTGGAAATTGACCATTCAACCATTCCCGGAGAAAATGTTGGAGTTTTTACAACGACTTGGATCAAAGAAGGAACACAAATGGGACCATATACTGGATGCATAATAAAGCATGCAAAATAAAATCAGAAGAATCTAACAACTACAGCTAAGAGGTAAGGTTAAGTCAAGACATTATTATGTCGTGTTGTTCCTTCGTAAAACACTAACTAAAACAATAGTTATATAGATGACTGCAAATGTTTTGACCATATACTTCTGGGTTCATGATGAAAGCATGCCATATTTCTCGGTGTAGTGATTCCATTAAAATTGGGCAATGCAATCCTTTATTGATAATTCGCATGTTTTTTTTTAAAAGATATTCAATGACTGTGGTAGAATAACTCATTTTGTTGATGGAAAAGATGAGATTCACAAGAACTGGCTTTGTTATGTGCGCTGTGCACGATTTGACCAAGAGCAGAATCTCGATATAACGCAGATTGGTAATACCGTCTATTACCGCGCAATTAAAGACATTCCCCCGCATCACGAGTTAATGGTGTGGTATGGCAATGGAATGAATCAATTTTTAGGTATTCCTATTTCAAACAGTTTCATGGGAGAATTTGTGAATGAAAAAGAGGACAAAACAGGTATGGAAATCTGGATCTTGAAAAGTTATTTGTTACAATTATGAATTTCAGAATTTCATGATGAAAATTTGCATTTATCTGTTAGCTATACTATAAAAAAAACTAGCAAGTTAATCATTTATACGTTTGGAAAAACGATGAAGAAATGATGTTTTGTATTTGGCCTAAACAATTGGAACAAACCATGTCACCATAAACACGTACGATGACTTTACTGGAAACGGATAAACTATTGGCAGAAGATTGGCAGTATGAAAAGTTTGAGAAAAGGCTTAAACCTTTCATGACCGGACCCCCCCCGCAATAATCAGGCAAATCATTTTGCAGGGGGTACCATACGCAAGCTAACTCGATTAAAATATAAACTGATATTAAAATTTCTAAAATAAGTTAAAAATTCTAAAATCTATCTGCCTCCTAAAAATGATTACCGTTAGATATTTCTTTCTAGTTACAGTTAGTCAATTCCTACGCAGCAACAAAGTCGCAATGATGCCTGGCCGGCTGCGGTGCACAATTTGCCGTCGAGGGTTCAACTCACGAAGCAACCTTCGTTCGCACATGCGCATTCACACACTAGAAAAACCATTCCGATGCAAGTACTGCAAAAAATCCTTTAGCCAATCATCAACGTTAAGAAATCACACACGACTGCACACCGGTGAAAAACCTTACCTCTGCAACGTATGTGACATGGCGTACAGTCAATTGGCCGGGCTTCGCGCCCATCAAAAATCCGCCCGACATCGTCCAGTCAATGGGACATCTCTGAACGAGCCAGAGCCTCAAACAGACAAGAAAGACAGCTGCTTACGGTATCCTTATCCATTTGGCAGGTCACAGCTTGCTCAAGAAAGAAACGATGACTGGGAATCACGTCGAAGCAGATTTGCTTCAGATTGTTCAATATAAATAAGATGTCATACCCTTCATGTTTATACATATAAGTTGTATTATATGTGAGTGATTTCCAATTCAGAAATGTATTTAAACACAATCGTAGGCTCAACAAATTCCTTCATTTTCTCTTTAAGATGAAGGAAATCTTTTTGTTGATATTCCATTAAAAATTTCACAAACACGATACTAATTACGCTACAATCAAAATACTACTGGGACGATACCACGGAGAGCAGAAAAAGATGTTTACACCACCATGGCCATTACAGAGGAAAATAAAACTAGACGTAACACAGGATGGGACTTAATGGTTGTATGATGTCTAAGGTGTTTGAACTAGTTTAACCAAAACGTCAATTGTTGTGGGTGTAACGCAACGTTAACGCAATAATTTTTATGTTACACTTATCAGTAAGGTAAAGTAAAGTAAAAGCTGTGTTAATCAGTATTTGAAAGGTTAGTATATCCTAATGGCCGTACTATTGCAAGGACTCCACTGAGAAGATCTCGTCTCTTGAACGTGGTATGAATGCCAGAGCAAACATCATTCTTCGATACCATCATTCACAAGACACATTGCGTTTATGGTATCTCTAAAATTGTGATTAAATTTATGAAGGTTTAACTTACTAAAATCACATTGAAAGACATCAAAAGCGTAGACCAAACGTTTGTAGAAAGGAGACCCTCCAAAATTTGTTCAGCTATTACACTGACGTCATCAAAACATGAAACCTTTTCACGATGGACTCTAAAGTGTAACCAGGATAAAGTCTTGCCAAAAATCATCGAAAGACTCATTGGAATTTTACAGAAAAAAAAAAAGCTTACAAAAAAACCCAATTTTTTGCTGATTTATGCCAAATTATGATAATTTGACAACTTCAAAAGGGACAACTTAAATTTAAATTTGATATTAATTTTTATGATATCTTTGATAACTTAAATTTGACAACCGCAAACTAGGTCCACGGGTATCTCATTTTGAAATATTCTTAAACTACCCTTTTGAATTAAGGGGTATTTTGAAATATTTGTTTTGAATTATCTCATTTTTAACAAGGTTATTAATCACTGAACAACGGTATGCTGGTATAATGTCCGTTGCAACATCAAAATTTATTTTCATCTTGGAAAGAAATCTCAGAATAAAAAGCAAAAGGCAAATAGCAGAATAAAATAAATAAATAGTTTAAATATTTTTAAAAATAGATTATACTTACTAGCTGTTGTCGGTCATTGGTATTTTTATAAAAATGCTGTGAATGGTCGCTACGGCGTTGGAAGGGGACACAACGCCCTGGTAACAAAAATAGAAGAACATTTAACATAAAGATACGTTAAAAAGGTTTAGGCTTATTCCAAACGTCGCACTTATTTCGAGTTAAATTCATTTGAAATTGAGTCTATAACAAAAATTGTCTTGAATTCAAACGTCAAATTTCATTTAGATGTAATTAATTTGGTTATAATTTGGTTTGGTTAAAGAACAAAATAAATCTTAGTCAAATTTGACTCAAATGTAACGCGTGGCTTCAGACGATAGATTTAGGCCAACTTTAAGGAACGCACTTGTGCCAAGTCAAATTCAATTCACATAGAGTCTTGATTGTCGAAAATGCAATATCTCTAAAGTTTGATAAATTTACATGATGGCAACCTTATCATAAAAATGTGAATTAATTACAAGACGTATCAAATTTCAACCTTCGTTAGTAAGAAAATGTTACAATAAACTAATGTTTAATTTTTTAGCATAAATATATAGCAATCATAAAAGTTTTTTTTACTAAACGTTACCTTTGCAAAGCTCAGCATTGTTGTCAGAACTTTATATGAAAGAATTAATATCGAATGATTTTCAGTTTTTGAAGCAGTTGAGATGACATCAATGCAGGAATAAATCAACTATGAAATAAAAAAATTATTTCAAATTCTGATTAATTCAATTCAGATTAATTTTTTCATGACCACGCCCTTCAGATTGGCTTAGAATGACCCTTTAAAAAGTAACAGTTGGAAACGCCCATTTCATAAGATAAGT
>JAYJMH010006731.1:0-25506 GCA_036873815.1 Phacellophora camtschatica
CAAAAAGTAAACAAACGCTCACTGACAAGTATAATATCAACAAGATACTATTGACACACAGTATGCTGCAAGATACTTCAAACCATGAAATCCACAGTCAGGCACGGCTTTCCCAGCCAACTCCCTGATAAATTGTGTGTGAATATACTATTAACAAAACAGATCCAAAGGTCACACGCCTACAGTTCGTTTGTTGAACAGAATCCCCCCCCCTCCCCCTTCCTAAAATGTTATGAATTTGAAACTGATAAAAGAAGACAGAAAATTACAATTACAAAGCTGTAACAGATAGTCCTGGTATTGTTATGAAATTAAAGCAGCCAGAAAAGCTATTTTTGATTATTACTAATGGTTAAAATGAGTGTCAAGTTGCATGATAATTGTTCATTGTATTGAGTTGTAAATTATATGGTATGCTAACGTCTGTTCACAAGCAACTAAACTGAGTACTACTACTGTTATTAAGATTCTAAATATAACTGCAAGTAGACAAATAGATGTTGATATTTTCGGTTGAACAAATTAATGAGAAAATAACTCTTTTTTTAACCAATTGTTTGTGTCAATTCTAGATCGCTGGAAGGTGCGCTGTTATTTCATCTGATATCAAACCTTCAAGCGTAAGTTGAATTTTGAAGTACCATTCTATTACATTTTCATTCTTTTAACCACTTGATATATTTCAAAACAAAGGCAGGTTTATACCAAGTAAGCTTCCTCTTTTATCTGGGACGTTTTTCTCTATGTTATTGAAATGAAACAATTATGTAGGGAGACCTGGGCATAGATTTAAAGCAGGCGAGTATTTATTTGTTCCAATTGTTCACGAGAGCCATTCTAACATGGATTCACTGAAAACAATAATGAATAGCAAACATTAAGAAGAGACATCTACAGCTTTCTTCGAGCTATTGAGGGGAGCGTAAAGAGGAGAAAAAGTTTTATCTCTCCTCGAACAGCCAGGCCTGTGTAGAGCTAGACTCATGGGCGCCAAATAGCAACGAATGATAACTGTTTCATATGCTCAGGCCTTTTTAAATGCTGTGACTCTTTTATAATTTAGTGAATTTGATTATTTTTAATTTGAGTTAAAAGACATCGTTTTTTTTGTTAAGACTGACTAGTATCTGAGCAGTTTTCAAGATAGACTGGATTCTCTGTGTAAGTTTGAATCCCTGTATTATTCTTTAGGATTCTTCAATGTTAATAGCTGCAGCTTCCGTTGGATCGAAATCATTCGCAACCAATGCAACCAAACACAGCTCTCATCTAACAGCCATGCGTGCAGCCCAAAAGGCAGTTCACAGTAACCCAGAACAACCAGGTAACTGGTCACTACTATCTGCTGCTGCACTTACATATAGTTTGTGTGGCATTGTTGTTGGTTCTTTTGGGTATTTGGCCGTTTCTACCTCAAGACTTGCGCTGCAGAAAGGTATTATAGCGAAACAATTTCTCCATTGTACTGATATATTTTTAATGCGATCTTTTCACCAGGGATATTGTTCAGAGAAGAGGATGCCACAATGTGGATAGAACTGGGGGTACTTCATTGTTGGTTTTAGACTTGACCTAAGTGAAATATTTCGTGAATTTTACCCATACCTCAAGCAAATGAGAAGTTTGATTGAATGAGAATGTTGCACCCTCTTATTTTGCGTATTTCGCGTTTCATTTGGTATACCCTTTTGAGCGGTATACCAAATTCACATCTAGTATACCAAAAAAATGAGTTTATACCCCTCCCCCCGCCCCAACGGGGGATTGACTCAACGCCTGATTTCATTATGGAACGCAGTGTTTAATGATTTCGTTATGGAACGCAGTGTATTATGGTATATCATCAAAAACACCTCTCCCCAACTTTGCAGATGGAAATACAACAAGATTTTTCTCTGCTTATTTTGATTCATTTGGCTGTATGATGTATTGAGAAAACTAGATTGATCATTATGGACGTTTGCACTTAATATTTCATAAAACAAAAAATTATTCCTTAAAAACAACATGCACTGAATATCAACCTCGTTCCTAAGAATATATCAACCTCGTTCCCAGCTGATCTGCATTTTGATTTGCGTGACCTCGAGTTAACACTTGAGTGACACCAAACAAATTTTAAAATGTACAGATTCAAATGAGAATCGAATATCTAAAATCGTAATCTTTTGATGGATGTCGCATAAATTAACAAAACCGTAAAAAATTCGGAGATAGATGCCAGGGAAGATACTTCGTTGTTTTGGTATACTGGATGTGCCACTCAAAAGGGTCGCTATTTTGTTTAAATTTCTCTTCATATAATTATTTTTTTCTCTTAATTTCATGCAAATGGGATGATATTTTCTATATTTCTATGTAAAAGGTTGCAATAAAATTTTCACATTTTCAGATGTTATTGTATCTCTTTGCATTTAATGTACTTTCCATACTACGTTATTTTATACTAAGCGTTGCTCTGTTCATTTCTGTACGTTAAGCCGAAGAAAACTTGGCACGGTTACAAGAGGCTTTGAAGACAACTATTTCGCATCAACTGACACCACAGATTACAGTAGCAGTGAGCGTTCGAATATGGACAATAAAACAGCTTATATGGTCGTATATCCACGATGGTGTGTGTGATATTGCAGCGTTGTTATCAGAAAATGCACTTACGCAATACGAGGACAGTCCGAATGTTTATAACGACCTTCTCTTCTTGAAAACGACCAGTGAAATACTGTTAAGAGCGCAGCAAGGTGTTGACGCGGAGGAGCTCTTGTCTTCAGCTAAAGAAATTTGCGATGCTGATGGTGAAAATGTTTGGCAATACCAGGTATAGCAGATATCGTTGTTTTTGTCAAACTGGAATTATTTGTTCAACTTGCCTTAAAATTCCTTAATTAAATATAAGTCAGTGTTTTTTAATTTTGGAAAGGAATTATCACAGACTGGCCACAAATCTCTTTCGTTAAGATCGCTAATGAAATTATTTGCGTTAAATTTTCCAGTCGCCATCTTTTGCGCAATCGTCTATTAAAAGTTTAGCCACTGTGGAGCAGAAAATTTCGTTAATAAGATTATGAAACTTAATAAATTTTAGCAGCACATCCAGAGGTGCAAAATGGTTTTACCTTTTTGGGGAAGTTGAGTACTTTTATGCGTATGATGTAGATTGTCCTCAAATAGTTTTTTCTGCCCTTTCAGACAGCCTGGTTAACAAAAATAGCAATTAAATTTCTTGGCTACTCGTTTTAATTTACAATTAATTATTTGCAAATATAGTTATGCTGCCACACGACGCACTTTATGTTGTATAAACAGTATCGTTGTTTTAGTTTTAATGATAAAAAGATTATCTGTAAACAAAGTTTTTTGTTTTATCTATACTTCATTTTTTATTAAAGGTTCTGGGAAGCATTTATTTGAAGCTTGGATTGCCTTTGCTCGCCGAACTTGCTGCACGCAAGTGTGTTCAACTTGCTGCCCAGAATGAAAACGAATCAATTCAATTCAGTTCACTTTTGAGATTGGCCTTGCTGAGCATTGTATGCTATAACAAAGACAACAATGACAGATGGATTTCTTTGGCTGCGGAGGCGACATCTGAGGTTTGTTGTTGCATTTTGTTCATTTTATAGGTTTTCCAAAAATTATCGACATACAACAACAAACACTTTTGGTTGCATACAATAAACAGGGCCAAAATAGCCATTTAAAGCTTTGTGCATTTCAGCATTACAAGAATAACCTGCTAACCAATGCACTGGGCCTTTTAAAAATCATTGTGGCGTTTTAGCCTTGATACATGAGTCGCTCGTTTCGCAGCGCTCTTTGATGAATCATCTTTATAGCACAGACATATGAAAGCGTATGAGCCACTTCACTGGGCGACACACAAAAATCAGAGGCCGTGGCTGTATGTTCGCTATTTATTTTCAGCTCTTTCAAATTTGGCTAGGAGCCTTCTTAAGTCAACTTGCCAAGTTTGTGCTGTGTGTGCAGTGATAATTGGATATGTGCAGTAATACACGAAAAAATGTGCAGTGATAAAAATTTTTTTTTAAAATAATTCTAAAAACCTCTAACTTTTGAAATATTTCACACGGCTAGAATAACACTTGACCTCGTTTAGATAAATAGTAATGCTCAAGAAGGTGCATGTACATGCAAATAAAGCACTGTTATGTTTATAGTGATGGCAAAATGTTCAATTTTGGAACAGGGTCTAGTAGGTCCTAATAATTTTGAAAACAGTTAGACTTCACAATCCAATAACTTTTGCAAAATATGCACTGATAAAAATCTTTTAAAATAAGGGTCGATTAATAAGCATCACCGCTTTCAGCAAAGAAGCAAAAATATGCGCATGCGTACTAACTGGCATGGTTGTAGTTATCTCTGCACCGTTTAAGAAAGTGAACTTCAATAATTGTCTTCGAACGTTGCCAACATTTTTTTCTTCAGAATTTTGGGATTTAGGTAACTTACTTTTGGATCCTATTCTGTTTTTGAAATTACTCGAAAAATGGTGTTTTGTTTTTAGAGTGGAAAACTGAAACCAAGCGATATGACAGTTGATGTTCTGCGAATAGCATTACTCCATGTTCAAGGAGACAACAAGTAAGTACTTTGTTTGGAAAAATTTTACTCAGTCTTTTAGGCATAACGGCGTGATAGATGGAGAGTGGCGTTGACTAAAAGTGTATATTGTACATTATAGAAACCAAACGATAGACGATGCAGCAGGAGGATTTTTGCCACTGTGCGCTGTGCTGTTCGGTGATTTAATTTTGATAGCCTCAATTGCTGATTCCATCATACTGGGTGATCGAAAAACAGTTTTTTTTCGACAAGTTGTATAAAATCAGAGGATTGACCGATTAAAGCGATTCAAACATTGTTTCAAATCTGAAGCATTAACTTGATATTTCATTGATTTGATATTTTATAAAGACATCTTTATTTCATTCTCGTCGGCATTCATAAACATTTAATCTCTGGCGCCACCCCTGGTGAAAGCGCTTATTTCAAGAAACATATTTTAAATCATTCTTGAAGCAATCGACTTATATCTTGAAATGTTGGTAGGAAACTGAAAACGACATCAGCTATATTGAAGCCACGATTTTAGACGTTCTTAGGCCATGTGAAAGGGGCCTATTTCAGGAAAGAGATTTCAAATCATTTTAAAAAAAATTATTCTCATTGTCTTTTTAAAATTCTGCTAGGAAACTGAAAAAGATGTTAGCTAGAGTGAAGCCACAATCTGAAACGTTCTTAGAAACGTTGATGACAATCTGGAATGGATTGTACAACAAAGAGGAAAACAAAGATGTTTTCGACAAGGATTTGTATGAAGTACAAAACTGGACGTGAAATTTATGTGTCTTTTAATTTGCCAAGTAGGCACAACAATTACATATTTGTATTACGAATTATCAATAAAACAGTTTCTTTTTCTCTTTTCGTTCTCCATTCGATAATTTATGAATATTAATCGTTAAACGAAGACACAACAATAATTTAAAACACGGTAATAACGAATTCTAAATTTAAAACAAATACATAACCATAAGAAGAAGCTCAAAACAAAGATCAACGACAGTACATTAAAAAATAAAATACTTTTTTGGCAATTTTTTTTCTGTTACTATCATTAATTTATTTGTTGTTTCCATGTTGTTACACATAAAAACTTCGTAGTAAAGTTATTTTTGGATCATCGAACCGCAGGGGGATCACTCACCAATTTGACATACGGGAGGGTACACCCATACCCCCTTGTAAACAGCCCCTTAGTGTTCATGTGCTTAACTTAATGGTAACAGCAAGCAATTGCCAAAATGTGATTTGTCGTACAACACAACGACACACGGAATCAATTAAAATTTCTAACGTTCGACGTTACTCAAAGAAATCAAGCCTTTTCATTCATATCTTATGGTTTTCTGTTACTTTGGGTGTCTATAAATCAGCGAGCGTTAATCCTGATTTTCGTGTCACATGTTTTAGTTTCTATTAAAAGCCATCAACTCAATTTAAATTTAAAGTTAACCCGTTAAATTTCCTTCAAAAATGATGTTCAAAGCAGCTTCGACGTCACCGTTTGTCTGTTGTAGAACTCGTAAACTCAGGCTGTCGCTTGTAATTCCCATATCTCGCATTTGTTGCAAGGAAGCCTGAAAAAAATTGACAGAAAAACATGTAAGCACAAAGTTACAATTTAAAGGAGCATTAACGAATGTTCTCTGCTTGAAAAACCATAGTTTGAAAACTGCATTAAATACCGAAATCTGTTGCTTTCAAACCTAGGTTTACTTTAAATTTCGCATGTGCGTTGAGTCAAATTTAATAGATATGGACTCATAACCGCATCCAAAATTCGTCTTGAATTCAAAAATAAATATTAATTTAAATTTAATTAATTTGGCTATCTTGTCAAGAGCACCATAATCTCGAATCGAGTTTGACTCGAACTTGACGCCACAGGGCGAGCAGTACCAATTGATTTGCGTAGATGGGCGTGCCCTATATTTTTGGGTCTGGGATTTCAGATTCGACATGTTTTGGGTCTGAAAGGTTTCTATCAAAAAATATAATTTTGGCTCTAAAAATTTGAAATCTTATATTTTTGGGTAAAATATTAAGAAATAACGTAGTGAGGTTAATAAAAAGATGTTAAAGACAGCAAAATTGCATCCTAACATCCACCACATTATGATATTTTTAGGTTTGCATTTTCATTCTATTATATCTTTGGGTCAGCTCAAAATTTCTCGGGGACACCCCCTATCCAAGTTAGATGGTACTGCCCTCCTTGGCTTAATACATGGCTTCAAACGATATACTGGACATGGATTTAATTGATATACATTGAATTTTACTAGACACAAGTGCGACGTTAGAAGTACGCCCGAAATTATGATTCTGGAATTTTGTCCATGAAACTTATCAAAACTCAAATTATGATGTTGAATTATAACTTGTTGAAACATTTGATTGAAAAAAGCATTAGATACTTTAAATTGCGATTTTTTTCTCCAAAGCACAAGGAATTAATGTTTTAAACTATTTATGTTTACGTCCACAATTGTGTTTTCTGATATTACAACTGTATAGCAAATCCAAATAAAATTTTATCTTTTGCTTAATACCTCATTTACAATACATATCATCTTCACCAGCTTAAACTAGTCCCAGATTATCGAATGCCGCATTCTAATTGGCGAATCCAACAGATCGAATGCATTTGATTTGTAGAAATTTAACCTGAATTAGATAAAGCTGGGTTAACTGAGTCAGTGTGAAAGCGGTATAAAACCGTAATTTTCATTTTGGAATTTTGTGTGAAGAATGTGAAGGTGAAAATGATATATCGCAAAACCAACAACGAATACGATTGAAGATGTTTCTATGACGTGAGCAAAATTGGGCTCAATGATAACAATGGAAACTTCTCCAAAATATATATGAATTGCCCGCAATATTGCGAAGACTGATGTTTACCTGAAGAGACTCATTTTGCACAGCAGTTGCTTGCTGTGGTTGATGTGATTGCTGTGGTGACGACGAGGCAAGGGCTGAAGCAATTGCTTGACTGAAGAAGTTAGAAGTAATTGCAGGTTGATTTGCCTGCGGTGGCGACTGGACTGGGGCAGGTCTTGACGACGGTGGCGTGCTGACTTGTTCGCCTGCAATGAAAATTGACGTTATCACCTGCAATACACCCAGGGAGATGTACAGCAGTACAGTAACGTTCGGTCTTTATTAAACTACTGTATATGAAACTCTAACCCTGGATTATGACTTGAAAAATAGTAAAATTTAATGTAAGAACATTGAAGCTGTGGAGAAGCTCCTCCGGATTGTCAGAGTAATTCAAATGTGTTTTTACGGACAAGGCACGAAACAAGTTTGGAGGAAGTCTTTAGTGATCAATAAAACAGCACCCTTGAGGGTTTGGCTTCCATACAAGTAGGCACAAGCACACATTTTAACTACCGTTACTCTTGATTATAAATTTTAGTTCACGGCCCTGGCTGACTATGAATAAAATTGAATTGAATTTATACAGGGAGATTTTGTATTTGGGCAATCGGAATTTGAATAATCAGGTAAATTCTAGAATAAGATAAGTAAATTTAGTGAATCTAATAATGAAAATAATAGAAGACAAGTGATACAAAGACAAAAAAAGTACTTGTTGAAGGTAGCGAGTTTGTCATTCCAGCTTGTGACAACGCCATTGCCAATTGAGCTGCTGATATCTGCTGAGGTTGATTGTTTTGTTGCTCTTGAATACTTTCTTCTTGCGCAGCAATCATTTCTGCACGAGCAACCAGCTGGTGAAAGTAATTTATTTTAAAATTCGTCCTCGTTCAAAGGTTTTCGTTGAATAGTATAAGTTACGCCTTTTATCACAGAGTTATTCTTATTGGTGATTTAGACGACTTGAAAAAGACTTGGCTCCTTTCATTAACATGAAGGGTGTAACCCATGAAGGTTCTAACCCATGAAGGGTGTAACTTGTATGTAACATAAACATTATATCATTATACCCAATAACCTATATTATCGTTATATGATTATACACAGAGATGAATCGTGGGACATTAAATTCGTATTTGACCGTTCAGTCCGAAATAACCTTTTTGCAATTAATAATTTGAAAACTTTTTCGTAATTTATGGTTTGCAAAGATTTTAAACACCATGCGTCGAGTGATACCTTCAACAGGCCTGGTTGTTTGAAGAGAGCTATAGATCTTGCTCCCCACAAAGCTCCCTAAAATGCTGGAGGAAAGCTGTTGATTGCTCTCATAGAAAAACAAGTGAATCCATATAGGAATAGCTCCCCTGAATAGTAACCAGGTGAACTATTCAGTGCTCGCATGCTAAAAATCGAATGACAGCCTAATTCAACATTCAAATCATTCTTTCAGGATATTGTTTTGGCAAAACAAATATATCAACTCGTTACTCCCTGAAGCATTCACAACTCTAATACAACTAACTGGACAAGTCAACTTTAGCAGGGGGAGTACACATTCAAATTTGCCAGCAATTTCTTTTTTCAAATTAAGGATTGTATCTTTTAAATATATTGATACATGCTTGTTTTACCCCCCGGTTATTTCTTCATTTATCAGTATTTTCCGTTAATTCTTGTATCGTTTTCAGGGGAACGAGTGGATATGTTTAAATCATAAACTACCATGGCAAACCAATCGTTGACTGTGATCACGAAACCTAATAAAGCATTACGTTGCCTGTAATCACTGTAAAAATAAAATAGCTGGCTAAAGAACGTTTGCTGGTCAATAGATGCGCTATTACCCTGAGTCTGAGGTTTGAAGAAAAAAGAGAAGAGAAAAACGAACTTTCAAGGACCCTGAGCAGCCTCATTATGACAGAGCAATCAAATTATTTCCTCCAAAATTGTGCAGATGGATCTCAGATTACTGTTATGTCAATCAAAAGAACTATTTTGAAAATGAGGCTGCTCGGGGTCACCAGAGGTTTTTTTCTCCATTTCAAACCTATACTGGTAATATTAGAGCACAAATTCTGGACTTGGAAATCCTAACTTTTTGGGATGCATTGAAACGAGGCTTTAAGAGTTCTACTATCAAAATTAGAATTTATCATTGTTTGAAGTTCGAATTATAAGGCAGAAAAGCCAAGACCAGAAAGGTTCTTTAATTTTTACAAGTCTCAGTATGGCCTTGCATAGCTATAATGATTGTAATGAGTCTATTTCGAACCTCTCGTCAAGAGTAAAAATACGTAAGTTAAAAACAGGTTTTCAAAAACAGTCAACTTACACCAGGGTCTATTCCCTCCAAATCAGCCATTTCTGTTGACTCGTCATTATTCGCTGGGGCTTTTTGTCTTGAATTTCTGTCTTCCGTCACTGCTGCAATCACGTGACTGGCTGCCTCGGCAAGAGCTGGATGCTCTTTGATAATTCTGTGAATAAAGTTCCGACGTTGAGAAGCTCTCTAATGCAGTGCATTTAAATTCAAATAACATTCGAATTATATATTTAGGTTAACATTTACATTTGAACAACATGAGTTAAGACCCATATGTGTTCTGTAGAATTGGGGCATAAAGGTTGTAAGGTTCTTAGTTGCAGAAAGCTCTTAGAAATAAATAACGATCGTAATCGTATGCTTACTTTTCCACACTGGCAGTTTCTGCAACTTGCAGCAACAGTTCTGGGTCACGCAGTAGTGCTGTAAAGTTGATAGTAATAAATAAATAAAATATAAATTTTGTTATTTGTCATATATCTGGGGATACTGAACCTCTGAATCCTTATGGTATTGACCAACCAGAGGCCGGAGAGGAAACATTACATCAATTAGCCGCAAGTATATTACTGTGTTGCTGTACCTTGGAATTTTTAATTAAAAGATCCTAGTTCTCAGGGCTCGATAAAAGATCCCTAGTTCCCAGGTCTCAGCCAAGGGTGAGTGGAATTTGTTGCTTCAGGATCTGCAGGATAAAGGGTAATGTTGTGTCTTACGTAACGTATGGTAACGTACAAATAAAACAAGCGCATGCTTTAGGCCATTTTTTACATAACTCAACTTTTTTATGCCCTTTACTCCTTGGCGTGTCGTTCGTTGGCAGTTCACTCCACGACTGAACATATGAGGTATTGTGTCAACGTTGAGAAACTAAAAAATAGAATACCTACAAAGTGCAACAGGGTCTTTTCTTAATGCAGGCGTAGCGGCAATAAGTTGCTCTATGGCATCAGCATCTTGAAGTACTCTTTTAACCTAAAACACAAATACAAGTGTTCAGTTTTCAGTCCTGTCTTTGGATAAACTATTTTAAAATAAAAGAAAAAAATGCTCGTGACAAGTGCTTAATAAACAACATTTACTGTAATCTTCATTTACCGTACTGACATACTTACCGATACTTGATAAACAGGATTGTTCATAGCTTTATGTAGAAGTTCTCTCAAATCAGATGGTTTGATTTTATCTGCTGAATTTTCTAAAACAAAACAAAATCCAGTTCAGTGGAGTGGGCATGACCTCCAAGTGCGCGGCAAAGAGACAGCATTAAAATGATATAAATGTGAAGAGACTACCAGATCAAAAATCAATTCAATTTCAATTCAACTTTTTTCATAAAAATACCGTCTAAAATACATGTTAAAAAAGCAGTATTTCTATGCGATCCAGGGAAAGCAGAGCTTGATAAACCTGGGCCGCTAACGTAAAATCAATAAAATCTTTTGAAAAAAAGCAGCAAAATTGGCCTAAAAGGAGCCATGCAAAAGTTTTGTTTATTTGGTATTTTAGTAAAGCTATGTGTCAAAGTGAATAGTTTTGATTACATTACGGATGTGATGATCACTGATTTTTCTTCTTCAGATAAACACACTAATTTTAAGGCAGTAAGTAAGTAAGTAAGAATATTATATTTTAATACAATTAACTAAAATATTTACAAAATGTTCAAAACATTGAGTGTTAATTATAGAAATACCATTTTTTTTTCATTATGCTGCAGTGTGGTCACTAAGAAAAGTCTTTCAAAGACTATCTAGCTCAGTGCTCGAGCTTTCTGAAGTGTCTTCAAGGAAATAGCAAGGATTTGTTGGGGTTTCTTAAATGTTCTACATACTTATACTTTGGCTTTTTATGCAATTGGTATAGGTTTGTAAAGCAAGTATGAATTTGTTTAATAATACAATGATGTCACAGTAATTACAATATAAATACAATAATACAGTAAATACAAGCATAACTAAATAATAATTCTTATTATATGTCCAATTTAGTGCTGTTTCCAAGTAAAGCATTGTTCTCAAATCAGCACCGCATCTTATCTGAATTTTTTCAAATAAGAGCCAGATGGTCTCTGTTTTTTTTATGTTCCAACATAACCATAAATGGAAATTTTTAACATTTAAGCAACAATTCAGAGTAAGCATTGCATAAATTGTTCATCAAATTATGGCACTAATCATACATTAATGGACAGCATTAATCAAATACACCAGATTATACCAGAAATTTATAGGCCAATTTAATTATACACTGGACGCCAACAGCATTCTATAAATATAAAATTACTCTCGTATGAAATAATGACAACATTTTTTTGTTACATAGTATCTCACTACTGTACTCTTTCTTTCATTGCTCTTTCTCTAGTATATCATTCTCATTGTTATTAAATACTATTTATTATTGTTTAGCTTGTCAAAATAAAAATTGATGAAGATAAGGATATTATCCCATTGGCAAACAAAACATATTTAAAGTTTACCATCAACTTCTAATTTTTCTTTTGTGTGAAAAATATAAATTGTGACACCATCAGTTAAACCATATGATGATAGACTTTTGTCATTTTCCAAAATTCTTCCATTGCAAACCAATCCTAAAATAAAGCATAGCTAAGCTAAGCTATATAATATCATAGATTAATATGAACAAAGCTGGGTGATGAGGTTTTGCATTTGAAGCCTCATTTACACTGCAAAACATTTTAGTGAGTTTTGATTGCCACTGTGGTATGATTAATCCCCCACACATGTCAAGCTTTCCAATCTGGAGGAAGAACATGTACACCAGAAAACAATAGAACTATTGTTTTTCTATTGTTCTTTTGGCTTACCCTACATTCCAAACAGACTGGCCAAAAAGAAGGAAGCAAATTTAATATTCATTTTATTTCAAATATATATAATAGACTTATTAAAATTAAAATAGCTTGCCTTTAACATCGGCTGCCTCAGAGCTCCCTAAATAAAGTTGGTGGTCGTACTGTTAGATTTTGCTCTGTTTTATAAATTAATTTAATCTTTTCTAATTTTTTAGAAATAAATGTTTTGATTAGTTAGAGAAGAAAAATCAAAAATAAGAAAAGGTGTTGTTATAAGTGTGTGTAAAACTAGTCTACAGTAAGTGTACTTTGTTCTGCAGGTCTAATTCCAGTTACTTCAGCAGCTTTTTCTTTTAAAGTCTTGATATCTTCTGTAAGATTAACATCGTCTAAGCGTTTTCGAATCCTAATTCCCGATACTCTTATATCCACGAAGCCCATTCTCTTATCTCGTAAAACAAAAAAAGTTGTCATTCGGCTAGGCCATTTCACCTCGTTTTCATTCTTTTTCTTAATTTTTTCCTAAATCAAAACAAACAATTCACATAGTTGGGTTCACTAAAAACGTAATCAATATTTGGGGATTAAGCTGGCACAAACAGGCACATGAGTCTCTCTGCCTATGAAAAGTCTCTCTCTGCCTTAAAAGTTTCTTAATTTCTCATTTTTGGAAGCATAATCACAGATTTTTTGAAGATTTACCCAGGATTTATTTGTATTTTCACAGCATGCATTCGCTAAGCCGAAAAGATACATATAAAAATACAAACATTCAATACAAATTAAAATTCAGTTGTTGGAGATTATTTTTTTTTATTTTGAAACATGTGACCATAGTCATAAGAAATAAGTTTTCATGTGACTATTATGTGACTTCCAGTTTTAAAAATACAAAGTCCAATTCTAAAAAAAGATAATTATTATTGTTTTCTGCTACTAGGTAACAGTAACAAATTTACCAACCAATCACATTGCAACACGCAACCACCTGCTTTCGGAAATGACGTTTTGTGGTGCAATCATGTGCAAATCAATTGTCTCAGCACATGCATAAATACAGCAAACTTTCATGATATCATCAGTGTCTGTGAAGGGGTTTAGCTATCAAGTTGCGGCCTAGGCACTCTACGCTTACTTCGAACAACAATGTGGAGCAAGGAGCCATACAAATAACGTTTACTTCGTAATCTTAGAGTTGCTGCCATGTTAATGGCTCAATTCTAGAACAAACTTTACTTCTAGATTAATAGTTGGGCAGGAAGAGGTGGATACCAAAGCGGCCGCGCCGTCACTTTTGAGTGCTTTGCGGTGGTGTTTGCCTTGGAATGCCCTCCAGGTCAACCTGTCAACGTTCCGGGATATTCTTGGGATGTTCATAGGTTCATTTGGAGGGTTTCTGTTTGGCATAATCATTGTTGCAGAAAATTGAGTCGTCTTGCAGAAAAGGAAGAAGAAGAGAATTTATAGATTACGACACACTCTCCCATAACTGTCCGTAGTGTTGGGTGATTGGGAATAAAATTTAACATTAATGTTGGGTAGGCATATACACAAAAATGCTAGCGGCACACTCGCGTCTGACTGTGCGACGTGTATCCCCTCGCCTCTGGGTGCACGCCTTTCTTTTTGTTTGCCTTTTCCTTCTCTGGCCCTGAACCTTGAGTGGGGAAAAGCCCGTCTCATCAGGCATGAAATTTCGTAAATATTGGATTTTCTGAAATATAAAACAGTACATGCACCTTATCATCAAAGATCTCTCTTTTGTTGTTGCTTTTTTGTTTGTGTGTTTGGGAAAATGGAAAAGAGTTCTTGACCCTCCCTTGTCCCATACCCAGTTTTGTTTGTTTAGCCTAGTAGGATGGAAATCGACGAAGATTTTTTCACTCCTGATGATTGTAACGGTGAGCCTCAAGTACTAAACTAGTTGGGGAAGAAACGTATAGATATCATAACTGTTAATGTTGTTCTTTGTATTGAAACGATATCTAATTTTTTAGTCATCTAATAAAATAACATTTGCAAGGGCATGCATTGCATGGCCAGTGAGGTCAGTGGGCCTAAAAAGAGCTGAGATTTTAGGCCGGCTTGTCTACCTGGTTATGTATGCAAAAGTGCAAAAAGTAGTTGACTTGCATTTTAAATCTCAAATTCAGTTTTTTTAAATACCCAAATCGTATATGAAAATTGTATCTACACTACAACTACAAAACAGGTAGGGCATGAACAAAACATTTGTGTTCATAATATATCAAAAAACAAAATTAAATACCATAAAAGGGGGGAACATTTTCAAATATGATTCAGTTGTTATGTTGTCAACAGAGGATTTCATTGTTTTATATGTTACACATTTTTTCTAATTTTTGTGTTAATTTGAGGATGAGAGTGATCTTATTTAAATAAAGTTTATTCGTGTAAAGAGTGGAACATGATTGTTCAAGATTGAACAAGATTGCAAATAAAACATGAGTTTCCTGTTTTGGGTCTGTCCACTTCATGTTGTAGTAAACAACAATACCTTAAAGACAAATTCAAACTGTATTTTTTTAACAAAATGTAAGGAGGGAGCTTTCTTTGTAGTTGAAATCTTATTATCCCTGTTGTAATTTTCAGTTCATTCTTTTTCAATGTGATGGAATATGGTTCATTTTCCAGAATAGTTTGTGTGCATGCTAAATGGTCAGACTCAAAAGCTGAACATTTCTCAGTTTTGGAAAATTGCATGGTGTCCCTATGGTATCAATAACTTATTATATTTGCAACTGATGAATTTACAACATTCTAAATGGTTATTATTTTTTCTTCTAACACAGTCTAATCAAATATTTGATATGCCCATCTTTGAACTTTATTTTATCATATTTTTTTTTTTTTAATATTCTTTTTTTAGTATCCAAGTTTCTACCTTCCAATACTGTTCACTGGTGCAAGAAGCATATTTGCCAATAAAAGGGTGTGGCAAAAAGCTTTTTCATTTGATTTTGCTCAAGTGCTTGAAAATTTTTCTGACCTTCACCTTTTATTTTCTTGAAAACAACAATTTGTTTGTCGTTTCTGAAGAGATACCGCACAAAACACTTTCTAATCATTTTCTGTCACAAAATATAGAATAAAACAAAACTATATCGTTATTTGCAAACAGAATGCCAATGGCTCTCAAATGTTGGGGGGTTTGCACCCCTGCACCCCCTTTGGTGGTGCCTCTGTATGCTGGTGTTTGCCTCTGCTTTCATGTTAATTTTTTTATCTCTTTGTATTAAATGCAAATGTTCCCTAGTTGTTTTGGAAGATAAGCCTAAATTGAAAAATCTTGCTTTTTGTGTTCCCTTTATCTCTTGTGTCAATAAATGTTCCCCAGCTCCCTTCTTGTTCTCCTCTTGTCCCCTTGCTTAGCATATCCTAGGCATGTTCCCCTGTTCCCTAGTGTCCCCTAAATGACCATCATGTAAGATAACCTTTTTCAATTTCATATTTTGATTTGAATATATTTCAAATTCCATTACATTAAATACAACTCAACAAATACAACAAACAGAAAAAATATACCAACGGCTCTCAAATGTTTGGGGAGGTTTGCACCCCTGCACCCCCCTTTGGCGATGCCTCATGCTGGTGTTTGCTTCTTTGCTTTTATGTTTGTTTTTTCTCTCTCTCTTTGTATTAAGCTGTGAATGTTCCCTCATTGTTTTGGAAGAAAAGCCTAAATTGAAAAATCTTGTTTTTTTGTGTTCTCTTTATCCCTTGTGTCAATAAATGTTCCCCAGCTCCCTTCTTGTTTTCCTCTTGTCCCCTTGCTTAGCATGTCCTAGGCATGTTCCCCTGTTCCCTAGTGTGCCCCTGAATGACCATCATATACAGTAAAAACCCACATATAAGAAACAAACCTCAAGGATGATTGTTTAGACAGAACAATAGATAAAACAACAGCATATTGTTCAAGAAACAATACCTTGGATAAAAAGTCTGGTTTCTTAAAATGCGGGTTTTTACTGCATTATAACCTTTTTCAAATTCATATTTTGATTTGATTTGAATATATTTCAAATTCCACTACATTAAATACAACTCAACAAATACAATGAATAGAGAAAAATATACCAAATTAGTATGATAAAGTAATGCAATGATAAATGATTAAATAAAGATATCTGGTATTTGATTAATGAACTCATTAAGACTTCCAATGAGATTTGCACTGCATGATGAGAGGTTTTTAATGATCCCAGCTAATGTGCCGTATGCGTTGTTCAATATAATTGTGTCTGTTTGTTTCATTTTTTAAGAATAGTTTTTTGGTTTATTAATGTTCGAATACTTTGATGCAGAGAAAAATCAGTTAAAATTGGAAGGGAAAATCTCGACCCTTAACATTTTGAACTCATCGTAATTCCTCGACGATGAATTATAATTTATAAAAACCCAGGCTTATAATAATTCATTCAATTTGTTCAGACGAAAACAACAAGAAAAATGGAATTTCTTTCAAAGCGCTGTTAAATGATTATTGCCTGAAAAATTACATTCGTACTCGTCCGATGTACTTTATCAATGAGCACACCGAACACGTTTCGACTCGGTTTTCAGCCAATGTTCTTTTTCACGGTGAAATATACATGAACACAGAACACCACGGTACCAAGAAAAAGGCCGAACAAGAAGCTGCCCGTGTCGTATGTGAAACGTTGGGTATTTGCGATAAAGCAGACGACCGCTGCTCGGAAGAACAAGATGAGGTGGAAGAACCAGATGAGGTGGAAGAACCGGAAGAACAACTGCCGTTATGGCTTCGTCCTGATGACAATGAGCCATTGGAAAGACGAGATGAGGAAGACGACGAGGTGGAAGCTGAGGACGATGAGAACATTGATGACATGGTATACACTTTTAACTTTTCATCCCTGGAATTGTCGTATAGGCCATTACGCAAAACGTTACGTTTTGTCGTTAACCTCAGTAGTTGAAGATAAGTTTATGTTTTTAATTGTTTTGGTTTTCTTCTCCTACCTTTTCTACTCTTGCGGGTTTCAAAAAAATCATTCTATTGATCATGCCGTAATCAGTATGACTGAAGCAATAAGAAGCACTTTAGACAATTAAAAATTTGGATGAGGCATATTTACAGACTTACAAAAAGCATTCGATACAGTTCATTATAGCATAGTACATTACTCTAAAAATTGAATCATTACAGAATTCGAGGATGTGCTCTTCAATGGTTTGAATCTTATTTAGAAAACAGAGAACAATTTGTATCTACGGATGTAATTCTAGATAGAACTATCTACGGATGTAATTCTTTTCCAATAAAGATCACATGTGGGGTATCACAATGCTCCGTTTTAGGACCTCTAATGTTTGAGAGAATTTCTACAAGTCTAAGGCATTTGTATTTGTAATAATTAGAACTTCTACTTGTTTGTAAACAGAAAGCTTGTAATGGTCAAGGCTTCAATGCAACATTGTTGGTAAAAATTTGAGGAGAAATTTAAATCCACGTACTCATTAGCTTTTTCCAATTACATAGCACTTGCTTGTTTACAGAAATTATCAGCGAAGATGGGGTGACTAATACTAGTGGTTGGAAGCCTGCGTATATTTGTATGTGCACATTTGTCTCATTTGTCTATGTTCTAAAAGCGGTCAATTTGTTTTTGTAATTTTGACTTGGAAAAAGTTGCGACAATAACCATATTAAAAAACACTTTTACTGCTGTTAACACTTTACGCTCTGGTTTATTCTGCTAAATAGGCTAATTCTATGCAGGTTTTAGTTTTATGGGGGGTAGCACATGCAAACCAACTTAGTTTATATGATAAACTTACATTGAAATATCTGAAATATACGTTGCATTTACCTCCTGAAAAGATGAATTTTGACGTTGTTTGTCAATGGCCGTATGGCCCTTCCCGGAGTAAAAGGGTTGATGCATTTTAAGTGCAGTTGTTATGCACTTTTTCATATTATTGCAATTTGTCGAAAAGAAGATGAAACTGTGGAAAATATGGGACTGGAATGCGAAAATTTTAAAGCAGTTTGGTATTTACATTTTAACTTTGTGTGCTGGGAGAGCCTTCTTGATAAGTTCTTTTTCTCTCTCTTTATTTATAGTTAGTACATACAAATTCTAGCTACTTTTGTCGCTAATTAAGACTAACTTAAGACTAACGTCTTCTAACTAACTGAAACTTTTGTCCCTATTTAAGACTAACGCTAATTAAGACTAATTAAGCTGTTTGTTTGCAGGCGGAGGTATACAAACTACAACAGATTACGCCAATGTATTTTGATTTTGAGCAAGACGATATCGAAGATCACGAAATTTTAAGAGCTCTGCCTGAGCGGAAACAAGAGCAAGAAATCACGCAAGTAATCTTTTATAGTAATTGAGCGCGTGTGGATTGGGTGGAGGGTAGGACATTTTGCGGGCGAAGTTACGCCTAATTTTCATAGATCCGTAATTACCGTCATATTGCTTGCGACAACCACCCGCCATCTTTCTTGCTCCCGATACTGCAGGTGAAGCGTTTCCATAAGATATTTAGTTGTCGGCAATATCGGAAAATTGTTGTAATTGCAGAGAAAAGTTAACTCATCCAACTTTCTCCCGGCAATTATTGGGACCTTACGTCATTTCAAGTTATGGCGCATAGCTGTCGCAAGCAACCAAATGTCAGATACGGTGGTACGGAAACTGCTGGGCTTTAGCAACCGTGGGTAAACGTTAATATATGGGTACTGGTATGTACCGCCGATAAGGATAAGATTTAATGTTGGCTGCACGAAAATTTGAACATTAAATGGGTTGGTTTGTAAAATCGTTAGCAGTATACTTCCATCCGACCGTAGGACATTAGCATTAGGAGAATTCGTATTTGATTCATTGAGGATTTTCTTTACATTTTTAAATTTACGTTAAATTTGACTTCCCTCTGCATATTTTTAATTTGTTTCCATCGCGGATCGATTTAATGGTAAATTATTTTCGTCTTTTATTGAAAACGTGTGAATCAAGCGACGAATAGATTTCAATTTTTTGTTTACCCGTTTGAGTTATTCGTCAATATAAATTCGAGAGATAGACGTTGAAATGGAACCGACGGGTAGTTCTGGGCACGATACATTTACCCGTATCAATTTACGAAGATTGAAGGGTAAATTGGTTCACCTTGCTCTTTACCTACCAGTAAAATGCGTGACGGGAAATTCCAGTCGGTCCGAATTCCATTTTCCGATCGTCAGTTCAAATTGACGGGAAAATCGAACGGGTAAATTGTAAGAGAAAATTTATAATTTACCCGTCCTTTGATTTACCCGTCCTCAATATAAAGACGGCTATTGTGTTTATTGCAAACTTTTTGGGTCATTAAGTTTTACATTTTCGGGTTTATCGTCATCACAAAAAAATGTTTTTTTCTTTCTCGCACGCTTTTGAAATGTTATTTTTTGATATTTCAGGTCGTTGAAATCGCTGCAGAATCAACAAAACTGATTGCTGAATCCAATTTTGAAGAAGTTTCAGGAAAATCGTACAAAAGCTTGTTGAACGAGTGTGTACAGAAGAACGGCGATGAACCGCCAGTTTATGAAACGAAGGTCGTCGTCATTAATACGTTGCGCCAGTATCACGGAGAAGTGACTTTCCGAAACAAAGTTTACCACAGTGTCGACGTGGCTTATACCAAAAGAGACGCCCAGCATGGTGCCGCCAAGGCGTGTCTTGTTGCAATTGAAATGGACAGAGAAGCAAATGAAAAGTCGAATCTTTGTCGAAGAAATAGCGTAAGGAAAGATGAAAATGAAGTGAAAGATAATGTTGATGAATGCAGTGTGGAGTCAAACTTTAAGAATTTGCTCGATGAGTTTCTGATGCAAAGAGGATTGCAGCCAGCATCTTACATGTCAACGGTGAACGGAGGTATTGTTGTTGTTTAAATAATCAATTACGATGCAATTTCTTTTGGGCTTGTTAATATGTAGAACCGATGTATCGGCTACGCGATTCCGATATATCGGCTAAGCGATTTAGCTCTCATCGACGCATTGGTGCTGGTTTGCTGTTTGGATTAGGCGAGTTAACTCATTTGTGGCCTGTTTTTGCAGACCAATTCGTCTGCCGATGCATTGTTTTTCTGAGGAAAGATATTGCCTATACCATGCGTTCCTTCCTTTCCCATGGACTGCCGAGTTAATTTTTTAACTAAAGCTGTTTTGGTCGTGTTACATTTTCTCTCTTTAATAATTATACAGATTTTAAATTTCGGTTAGAATTTAATTTTTCTATTAATTGATCTGTCAATAAACATATTTTTCGTTTACAATTTTTTTTTTTTAGAACATAGGAGTAGCCAAGAAAAATTTTAAAACTACAATCTGCTGCTCTCTTCGATTTATTTTTTGAACGTTTTGAGGAAAGAAATTACTTTTGTTAATTTTAAACTGTAACTCGAAGATAACATTGAAAAAACGAAGATTCTGATTGCTCTATTCAAAGAATTATTTATAAAAAGGTTATCTTTTTTTAAAAAAACTTAAGGGCAAGCGCATTCATACACAGTTACATTCGTGTCTGTTTATCGTTTCATAAGAGTTTGTATAGAAATGAAAAGGTTACGAGATTAAATCATTTCAACTTAGAGAGATTAGTTTTTTCTATATAATTTCTATATAACATAGCTTTTGTAAGGTTTTTTTATTCCTGTTTCTTTTGAGAGCTATTTCTCTTGCATTTAATCATCTCTAAACGTTTGTTCCGCAGACATGTTTTCAGCGACTTGCACCGTCGAGGGGCAACAGATTGATTCTGTTTCTCCGAAAAGGAAAAAGAAAGATGCAGAGCAGGAGGTGGCAAGAGAAGCTTTGGTATATCTTGGAATTTCTGATCCAGATAAGGTACCCGCCAGTTCTAAGTCATCCTAAATTTTTAAACAGGGGCGTTGCATGTTAAAACAGGAGCGTTGCATGTTTAAATTTGGGGTGGGGGGTGTCAAAAAACGTTTCCTCAATTTGTGTCGTAGTAGACATAGGAGTGGGGTGGTAGCTCCCCTCCTTACTTTTTCACAGACATGTTATTTCTAAGTCGCTTGTTTTATGCAATGACCAGTTCCATACGCGCACAGCCCTCCCCACAATTCCAATACGCTATAGCAGAAGTCATTTTTATATTGTGTAGCCTTATTATAAATTACCGAACCAGCACAGTGAAAATGAAAACAGCTGTCCCGGGTGACAAATAATCCAGTGTAACGTCATAAGCTTCAACATCATTCTTTCTTTTAGGTGGTGCTGATAAGAAAGGGAGTGATAACAAAGAAGCGAAAAAGGATTGGAAAAATTGAAAACAATCAATCATTTCAAATTTTTTCTGGCGAAGACCCGGATTTGTTTGATTTCGACAAAATTGCACGAAAGTAATTGTTTGAGTTAATTTTTCATTTCATCATTAATTAGGACGGTTTAGATTCAGAACAAGTGCGAGTATAAGTTTGGAAAATGCACTGCAAAAGAAATATATTTATTTGTAAACTTTACTCTATTCTATCCTTTCAATGTCAAAGGTCTTTCGTAGAGCATTCCATCTCATGTCACTATTATTAAACCAATTTCGTTTTCTTCTCGGAGTCTTCGGTTTTTTTTTCCAAAAGACGACGAAAAATGTTCAATTTCACAATTGCAGATTGAAAAGCACAACGTGCTAATGATTTCCCATGGGAACAACATTTTAGCAACATAGGAACAAGTTCATTCTTTATATTTTAACTTCAATTGCTTTCCATGTTGTACTCTTACTTGAACTTGTTCTGGATCTAAGCCTCCCTCCCTATTCAATATTTTGGGGGTAAATACCAGGGTATAAGTCGCCCCGGGATATAAGACGACCCCCCCAACTTGAGACCCAAAATTTAGTATTTTAGTATTTTAGCTTACAGCAATAAATCATAAGACAAGGCGTTTTGAAGGGTGTTTGTTTACTTGTTTCAAAAAAAATATTTTTGTGAATTTTTGTACCTCTTGTATAAGTCGAGTGCTCTTTTTGAAACCAAATGTTAGGTCTTAAAACTTCGACTTATACACCGGTATTTTATGGCGTTCCTACATCAACAAAAAAACGCAACTGCGGGGAACGTTCATTGTGAGTCTAATACTGTATTCACACTGAAAGTAAATCCAGGTTAAACTAATCTTGATTATCAAACAATGCATTCTAATTTGTTAATTCGAGAAATCAAATGCAGCTGATTGGTTGGAGTTTAATCTGGCTTAGATAAGCAGGATTTATTGTGTCTGTGTGAAGTTGCAGTATTAGAAAATGGCTCAATGATGTTCTAAAACCCAGTAAGGTTTTTTTGCGCTTTTGGCAAGTTGTACTGTGACACGTTTGAGAAATATTTCATTTAAAGTACAGTATTTTGCAGAAATTATTTTATTTTTCACCTGTCTTCAACTCTTCAACTCTTCAATTCAACTCTAGAAATATTCATGAATCAGAAAAGATTTAAATATAGTTATAACTGCGATGTTAGAGTCATGTGTGACATTTTGAGACACATGAAACGATAGAGCAGTCAAGGAAGGCTATTGGATCCATGTTTGTCTGCTATTGGATCCATGTTTTATCTGTTAATCTTAATAATCTTACGAAGCATAACATGAACCAACAAGGTTGGAATTTTTAACAATATGACTGAAACGTACGTTTCGCCAAACTAGTATGCTTGTTTATAACTCATTGAAACTATTAACTAGGACTGAAATATCTTTTGTTTATAGAATGAGCTCTTCTCTTCGCTTTCATTGTGCAGTGATCTTAACGTTTACTGTTTTGAATAACTTTTTAAGAAGCACTTTTTATAGTTTTTTTCTTGATAATCTTGCCATGACAGCATATGTTGCAAACACTACGTTAGTTTATACACTTGTTAACGACAAGGCGATCTCGCCTTCTTGTTAATTTCCCTTGGAAAAAGCTCTTATTTGGGTCCATTTTTCATTCTAGTTTTTTCTCGATAGGTCTGAAATGGAAGAAAGAGAACAGAAATTCATAACTGACGACAGTTTTGAAGAAGATGACCCTCTTGATGTATGGTATGATGGGGAACCTTCTTTCGATGGCATTGCCGTTTGCAAGATGTCAGATCTGAGTGTCACAGAGGACTGGCCAGAGAAAAGCAACATTGTCGTTGTTGGAAATGAACACTTTTCAATTCCTCTGAAATGTTTAGGTGTGACTAAAGAGTTGATTTGCCACAAACGGCAACAGAGAGTTCGTTTGAAGCCTGGTAAGAAGGGATAACTTTCTTTAATTTATTTGTGGATATTTTGTTGTTTTAATTGAGAACAAAATAAACAAAGATAGTAAATCTTTCTGATTTCATTTATTATGATTTGCTTGGCTGCCTTAAATGTGTGAAATCTATTCATTACGGTGACAAATTGCGCTGTCATGTTTGAAACCGAAATATTTTGTTTTACAAAATTCTCTCCTGTTTATGCCAATGCGAAAATATTAAATCCATGAAAGTTATTCGTTTTAGTAAACATATAAAATTGCTTTAACTTATCAAGGGCAAAATGTGAAGAATAAGAAATAGACTTCAATTATCGACAGTGACTTTAAATTGATTTCACAACATCGAGCTTATTTCTTTTGATGATGCACTCAAAGATCTGAAACTTTTTTCAAAGCGACTGCAAATCTTAACATCTTGTTGTCGAAATCTGTTTGTAGGTGCGAAAATACGTGGATTGGTGTGCAAATTTCAATTACGAGGAAATCAAGTTTACTTACGTGGAAAGAGTTGTGAAGAGTTAACGTATCCAGAAAGGCCTTTACCAGTGTTACTGAGCTGTGGTGTAGTTTATCTACAAAGGGGGCCTAACCCAATGTAAGTTATTACCACTTTTGAATCATGTACTGCAGACATTAATGCCTAAATTTCTAACATGAGTTTCAAAATTGTTTCATTTCATATTGTCCTTGCTTTATCTTATTTGATTTTTTTTCTTCTCCAGAATGAGAATGCAGGTCATAAAGTTACTGGGAGAATGTCACAAACAATTCTGCAGGCAGTTACGGCTAAATTGAAACCAGCCTTAAATATGGTTTTGAACTCTAAAGTAGTCTGTGGGAGAATGTGAAATCTAACAAAATGTAGCACAGACAATTCTGCATGCTAAATGGAAACCAGCCTTATATATAGTTTCGAACTCTAAAGTTAGTAGTCTGTAACAATGCGGTTTATGTTGCAGGGACCGTCTTCAAGTGTTATTGAAACGCTACGTAACAAGCCCTGCATTTGTTCACGTTTCGGCAACATTGGCTCAATGGTTTCGACGATACGTTTCTAAAAGACCATTGAAACTTGACATAAGAAAGATCACGAAATACTTACGATTTTGGCTTGATTCTGAAGTGCGTCTCTTGTCGAAGATGAACGAAGAATCTCTAAGAGAACTGTTTGTACATATTTGGAAATTTAAAGATTCTTGGGCTGACATATTATTGCAACCGTACCTTCCAGAAGACTTGCTTGCTCTGAAGGTATGTTTTTGCTAATAGCTTTGCAGTTTATTAATTATATATTTTTTACTGCTTGGAAGCGGAGCTTGAAAATTTTTTTAGTGACAGCAGTTGGAAGTTGTTGCAGAATGAAATTTATTTTTCTCATAACAATAGAGAACAATAGTTTATAAGAAAAAACCGTATTGTTCTACCATTGTTTTTAATATTATTGGGAGAACTCTAACCGAGTTAGCATGGTACATTAGATTATATATACAGCTAAAGCCCACTGCCTCGTAGTCTCGAAATGAAAATTTGTTCGAGATTGCACATTCTAGAAATAACCGAAGCTAATTTACCACTGGAAGCTCTTTAGGGGTACTAAC
>JAYJMH010006742.1:0-25499 GCA_036873815.1 Phacellophora camtschatica
ACATTCTTATGTTTCAGAAGTGCCTTCTGTTGCAGAAAGATCAAAATTGTTTTGAGCACTGGGTTTGAACAGAAGAATAAAGGGAAATGCCCAATTTTAGCAACAAAAAAAACTGGACACTGGGGTAAAAACTGCACCATTAAATTTAGAACTAAGTTCGCACAATGTCACTGTCTGAATTCACATCTGAGTCTTCTTCCTCTTCTATAATAATTTAAATGTTCATCTTCCTCTTCCAGTGTTTTTTGATTTTTTATCTTATTGTATCTTATATTAAATTGCCAATATCTTGTAGGATATTCGCTGGCAAAATGTTTTTAGACGCAGGCACCAAATTAAAATTTATAGCCATGTCATACATAACACAGTTTGGTTAGTTTTAATTGTCTGCACCGGCCAAATGCATTAAAAAACCTATCGATTTTCAAAAACCCGTAATTTGACTAGTCTAGCCACACCAGTAGCTTTGTGGCTATTCAATTGAATTGAATCTTACCTAGACTATATGCGACAATTTTCATCACTTAATTATAAATATTAACGATAATAATGAGCGACGTTTCGATGTCATCTTAACATCATTTTCATCATTTTCATCATTTTCATTTTCATCATTTTCATCATTTTCATCACACCAGTTAAATTGCAAAAGCTTAAAATGGAGTGATTTGAGTGGTTAAACAAAAAATTACTGCTACACTCCTCCACAAACATTGGATATGAGCAACTGGTAACTTAAATTGATCAAAAAATATTTTAGAAGGAAAAAATGATAAAAATTCTTACGTGGAAATGCAATTATTTGTCAAATCAAATCTCTCGAGTTTGGCCGCCAAAGTAATCTCCACTGGAACGCTGAAGAAATAATGAGAAAAAACGTCCTTAATGGATTTAAGCCTTATGCTAGCTACTCCAAGTCTATTTCTTTTTATTACAAATTGAGAACTGATATGAGAATCTCTTTAGTCCAACAACAGTTCCAAGGAAGTTTGAAGGTTAGGTTTCTAGGATTTAGAAAGAAATAGACTTTGGGCAAGTCTACTATCCCACAGGAAAGAGTCGGATTTCAAATTAGCTCCCAACCAAAAATGATTAAAATCAATTAGCTCCCCCAGGGGCGCTAATTCGAGGCGTTATTGTAGTTACCTTTGTATTGTGTTGTCTTTAACATCCAATATTACGAGTGCAGATAAATATTTAAACATTTCAGGATCTAACTGCTGGATGCGATTATTACTGAGATAAATTTCCTGGAAAAATAATTTAGAAATTTATTAATATATGTATATATACAATGCATATATATATATAACTTTAGAAGGCTACAGTATACAGTTAAATTCCACATTTAAGAAACTCACCTTTTGACCTCAAGCAATTGTTTTCCCTTCATTAAATCTATGTCATATTGTTATCCAATTGCTCTGATCAGAATTCAGGGTGTGGATTTCTTATAAAATCTTTTCCAGAAAACGGCACTTTACTCTTTTGCTCTCTCTCTCTCTCTGTCTGTGTTCGATGTTGAAACAACATCATCCATAACAGCATTACAAAATTCATGATTTCTTATACCAGCACTTAACGCCAGTATTTTCGGCAAGATCCCATGTGCAAAATGACAAATTCGGCAATTGCAAAATTCTGTTAATTTTCATTAAACAATATTGTTTAGTACGCACATAAAAATATACCTCAAAGTTTTGCTGCACTTCTTCGGCAGCCTCTTTTCAATTTCAAAACTCGTTTTACAAGTACAAGCATAACTTTTTCACGCAACGATTTATTTCTACCAAACAGACAAATCCTCTAACCTCCATGTAAGTTTCATTTAGCCGGGGGTAGGGTAACAGATATAAATCAAAGTTCTGCCGGCATTTACTTCCTGAAAATATGAGGTTTCATGCTGTTTATCAATGGGCAATGTGGCTTTTCCCGGGGTCAAAGGGATAACCATGTTTGATTTGCCACGCCGCACTTTTTAGTAACCTGATTTTAACCTGTTGTCTTGATATGGCAGCAAAGTACAATCGTTTTTGTCGCATATATATTTAAGAAAAACCTTACCTTTAAACTAGCATCTCCTTCAAATGGCGGGAAAACAGAAATCAAATTTGCCCGACAGTCAAGAATGTCCAAAGACTTCATCGAGCTAAGACCTAAAATGAAAATTTTAGTTAAAAATTTTTATCAAGAAAGTTAACTTTGTGAATCATGATCTGCATTCGCAGATATAATTCTTTTAGACACAAAAATAATCACTTCAGATGACAATCATAAGATTCCTTCTCATTACCATGTGACCAATGAAGCCACCGGATTCAAAAATCTGATTGGTCAAAAGCGTTCGAATTGTGACGTAACGTAACATACAGTATTGCCTGTCGTCAGTGGTCTTCGGGTTGTTTTGGCCAACCTCGTAATTTCATTCAGAAAAAATACCTAGTCTGATTACATCACACTCACCTATCAGATCTGGCAGAGCGAATTGAGGCTCGGCAACAAGTCTAAGAAATACCTACCTGCAAATGTTAGGGCAAATTTATGCGAAATCGTAAATTTATGCCGCATCAAAAGAATTCATTTTTGGAATTCTACACTGGCTAATCGTTTTTCATATTCGAATTTGGAATATTTTGAGATTCAGTGAAATTAACCCCTTGTCTTTGTTACAATGCAAAAAGTCAAATTTTGATAATTTTTCAAACGCTCAAACTCTTTCTGACTCACCCAGACATTTAAATTGTTATATCAATAAGAATTCAAAAATATATTAACCTGCAGGCAAACTTTTCAGCTTGTTGCTTCTTAAGTTAAGATCCTTGAGGGCTAAAAACAGAAACAAAATTTATCAACCTAAACACGATATCATTATATTAAACATTTAAAAATTGGCAAAAAAATATACCATTTATCTTCAGCAAATATGTATATATATGTATAAAATCAGTATGTTGATTTGTCCGTGATAAAGTGCTCAATACATATAAGTAGAGCGTAGTATACATAGAATGAAAAAATCAAACAAATATATTCATCTCTACAAGCCTGTTTCGTGATTGACTCACTCTTCAGGAGATGCTGTATAGTATATGATATATATATATAATATATTACCAATCAGCCTTTGCATACTTTCAGGAAGATTCTCCAGTTGGTTATTCGCTAGATTCAATTTTCGTACTTTGCATAAATTTCCAAAGCTTTCTGGCAAGGAAACCAGTTTATTGTCTGCCAAGTCCTAAAAAAATAATTTAATTAACTTTCTTCCCTTGTATGTTTACTTTGTGCGCACAGGATCACTGAAAATTTACAGTTAAGTGTGAGATACAAATGGAGGTAAACAAAATACAAAGCCAATAACCTTGAACTAGCCTATCGATCAAACACGTTAGCAACTGCCGCCAAAGTGTCAGAGTGTTGCCATCTTTTAGACCTACATATTTAATGGAAACACTTCCTTGTGATTCTTACAACACCAAGGTTTACAGCAATCATGCTTTCCATCAGAATATTGAATTTTGCACCTTCCAAGTCTCAAAATTGATTACGGTATAGCCTTGCCACAGATTGTCACCCACTGATCACAATCTATGGAGACACTGTATTGTGGTTGATCATAGACGGAAGATAGGGACGCCAACTCTATGGAAAATGCTCTTACGACACTTAAAAATCTATGGAAACCAAGCTTAAATGCAAAGTCTGTGACCTAGGCCTTTGTTTTAAGAGCATCACCATTGAGTCGAAAATTCTGTCTTCCATCAAGGATTGGCGACTCTACCGGTCGTGATGCGTCCCAGACCACCAAATAAATAAATGAACAAAAGATAAATAAATTAATTGTGTAAAAGACCAAAAAAGACCAAATAACAATTATGAAAATTTCTCACCAGTTCCTCAACATTTGTTAGCTGACCAAATTCTTCTGGAATTTTGCAAATGATGTTTCCACTCAGAAGCAGAACCTGCAGGAGTCGCAGTGTTGTCACAGACAAAGGCACTGAAGAAAACTTGTTGTGGCTGTAAAAATAAATAAAAAAATGTTGGTTTCAAAAGCAAAAAGAATTGTGATTATATACATTGAAAAAAATCTGATGTTCCTAATAAATTTGGAAAGTAACACAGCAAAGCAACATACATCAAAACAATAAATAACTAGACATATACATATACAATAAATGCATATATAAAGTTTAACATTAAACAATATTTTGCATCACCATGCTTCCCTTGGGATTGAGTCCAGACTGGATTCCATGTAAAGTCCACGCCGGATATTTACACCAATACAATACAAGAGCAATAAAAAATCGTAGGCTGCATGGAATTCAGTCTGGGTTTGAGTTAACGAATAATATATTTTTAACACATATATATATATATATTATAATTCTCAAAAATTTGTTACAAGGATATGATTGGTTGCAATGGAATCAACCTGTGATGTTTGATACTTAATATCAAGACAGAGATTTGTTACAACCATCAGTCTTTTGTGTTTTTCTATCTTTATTGTCCTTGATAAAAATATGCTTCTCTTAACAGTCCATTGTGTAAACAAATGATTAATAAATTCGTTAAAGAAAAGCATTTCAAAGTTAAAGCTAAGTGACGGATAGAATGTTGGTCTTTTTTGGAAGAATATTAAGCAGCAGTGGCAACAACTAACATACCATGGAGGAAAATTTAAGTAAGATCCATGGGGCAGGATAACATCAAAAGTGCAGAAATTTTGAAGTTGTGGGAAGTCCTTATATACAATAACACAAAAGGCCATAAAAAGTTAAAGCAATTTATGAAGGAATAAAAATAGCAAATTACAACAAAAAAGTACAACAAATAAAACTGTGACAGTTTAAACATAAAAGCTTACTTCAAACTCAATCTAGAAAGTTCTTGTAATTCACTCAATTCATCAGGAAGTGACTCAATCTGATTATCATGAATCTATGAAAGAAAATTAATTTCAACTGGGTCTTTACATTATATGGATCATTGCATGGCATATTTCTACTATTTTTGATTATACATAATAATAAAATAAAAGCCTTTAAATAAAAGTTTTAATAACCTTTTAATAAATTTTTAATAAACTTAAGTTTTTAAATAAAATAATTTTTTTTTAAATTTACGATTATCTTTATTTTTTCAAAGATCAACTTCATTCTTTTAAAATTGCATAAAATTCTAAATAAACAGCATTGTTGCACTGAATGACTGAGTGATTGTATTTAACTGCGAAAGTCTCAAGATGACTTGTTTCCAGCAGGGAACATGGGTGAACATGCTGCTTCCGGGCATGGGACCGCTGGCTTAACGTCCCCTCTGAAGGACAAGGAAACGAGCTGGTCAGTTGCCTGGAAGGTTACCCATCCAAGTGTTGACTTACCAAGAGCGTGCTTAACTTCAGTGATCTGATGGGAACAGTTCAGCATGCTCAGCTCAGCCTTTTAAGTGCATAGGGCCTAATAGGCCAATGGTCTAATTAATTAAAATTATTATAATCAATTATTATAATTTTAATCATGTGCCTCGTTACATTATATTATAAGTGCTACTTTCCAATAAATGCTATTCTTTAAAAATTTTCAGTGAAAAGTGAAACCAAAGACATGCATATGAGACAATTAAAAAGAAAACATACATCCAAGACATTAAGTGCTGGCAAATTCTTAATTTCAGATGAAATTTCTTTGAGTTGATTTGATGCCAAAATAAGTTTCCTCATGTCAACTTGCTCCCACCAACGATCGCCACTTCCAGTGTCTAAGGAAGCTTCTTTTCCCTCTTCTGGTACATCAATGTTTATTCTCCATACCTAAAAATTAGATACAATAAGATACAAGTTTTCAAATAACTCAAAGGCTTTACTGAGAGGAAAAATTAGCAAGTGTGTGGTAAATTGCACTCCTTGGGCATGACAGGCATGCATTGGTGTCCAGTTTAAAATTTTGAAACTTTTCAAATAATATGCACTTCTTTGACGAATACTAAGTACTCCCAAATTTGACTTACTGGGTACTCCAGTACTTAAAAAAGAAACATGTAATAATAACTACATTAATATCAAAAAAGTCAATATGTATCAAGTAAACATCATTTAAAGTCTAAAAAGTTAAAATCATCACAACCATCTGTTTCACTCAATGACTGAACATCAGCAATATTTCCTTACTCAGAAAACATAGCCATTTGGCATGTTCCATGTTCTCCATGTAGAGATCAACTATATATACTGTCTTTCAGTTGGGGTCAAACCCTATATACAGTGTTATTGTGTGTATCAATATATGATGATATAGTAGTGATATGTATGGCAAAAATTGCAGTACTGCAAAATGTTGTAGAAAACACTTTCATTATCCTCATTGGCATAATACAAATATAAATAGCACGTAGATATCCAATATAAATTTAAAATGAAAAGTTATCGTGAAAGTTTAAATGAAATTACCAAGTCATGATGAAGTACATGGTCATACATGGTGAAGTAAGAAGTGATATGGTCATACAGATAGCAATAGTACATGGTGAGTATCACATGGTGAAGCAATAGTACATGGTGAAGCAATAGTACATGGTGAAGTATGAAGTGAAATGGCGAAGTACATGGCCATAGTGATCACACACCATTCCCAGTAAGGCCTGGCTTAAAAAATACTCACAATGTTCTTCACATTGGTCTTCGTGTAATATGAAGATTCCTGCAAGATGCCACAGCAAGTGGAACTAATAATTTTACTTAATCATACAAAATAGTGGGTGGACCAAAAACAGTTCTGCTGTTTGCTGGGCTATTCTGCAAATTCTGTTTGTCACTAGCCATAAAGGTAATACAGAAAAATTCACAAAGAATTAGATTTAGAGATATCAGTCAATATGATATTTCTATTAAAGGACCCAAATAACAAAAATAAAAATACTGTGTTTCTTTAGATTTTTAAATGAATTGAAAATATTCAAGTCAATTTCATGAATTAAATTCTAAATAACTTAAATATTGGTTCAATGTATATGAGGTTAATCTCCAGTTACATGCTTTTAAAAAAATGGGGTCAGCTACAGTAGTTGTACACAAAGAATTTAGGGATAAAACACATTAACTTTGAATTGTACACATACCAAAACATTCAAAAATTTTTCTCCCCAAATATCCCTAAACTTTATAGCTACACTGCTCTCTCACTCAAAACATTTGTCTTCAATCTCTCCCCAACTAGTCAAAACTATTGTGGCTTTACACAAAAAAATTTTTAATTATAATTTATATAAAAATTCTTGTTGTTTACAAATTGCATAATACCTCATACCTTAGTTGGAATCTCTGTTAAATTTCTGTTTGACAAATTAAGCTGCCCACTATGCCTGGCATTTTTTAGCAATGCATATGGAATGTCTTTACTGTTGGCTTCTGCACCAAATCCACTACTACCAAAGCCACTTTTTGGCTTCCATTTTCCTCTTCCTCTTGATGCCATTTTTAGCTAGCTAGATACCAGAAAAAGAACAAATAATTTTATTTGTTATGCATTTTAAGTCAAAGTTAAAAGTTATTTTAAGTTTGGTACTCACAGTTTTGGGAAATAAATAAATCTAGACACATTCATATGACATTTCCATTAATATAAATAAACCTTAAGCTCATTAATAGGTCACCCTTAATCTGGTGTGCAAGATCCAGTTTGAATTTATGATCAAATTGGGTATTAAAGTAACAATAACAGAAGCTTGGAACTCATTTCTTTCAAAAAGTGTGTACAAATAATTTGGTGATCAAATTTCCATTTGTTTTCTGTTTTTTTTTTGTTATTTATCGAGAACATAATAATTTTCAGATCATCCTAAAAAGTGGTTATCTGAGATGGATTTGTATATACTTTTAACTTTTTCCTTTTGCTATTCAAACTTAAGTTCTTTGTTTATTCATTTTCAACATTGTTTTTCAATTTAAACAAAAATTTCCTGCTGCAATAAACAAATTGGTCTTATTCCGGGTTGAATTTGTGATAAAACTCGAAAGATTTAATGAAAAGCTTTGAATCAGAGATTTTTTTACCAAAAGGACTATATGATTAGCCAAATATCAGTAACCCCACACATATCATCCTCTGGTGCACTTGTGAAAAGTTCGAGTACTCTGACAAAGTTATTCAGAATAAATTTGAAGTTAGAAAATGGGGGTTACCTTTACATCAGTAGTCTAGTTATTCAGTTTAGTGTGGCAGAGAGGGCAGCTGCAGGCCTAAATTTTGTCAATGCCAGTGCTATTTATTTAGGTTGCTCATCATACAGAAAACGAAGTCATAGCAGATTGGCCTCAATTTATAATGTTGCCTAGTTAGGGTGGCACAAATTTTGGAAAATGATTTAGTAATTAAAGATACGTTATAAACATTGTCAGTCAAGCCAAGAAGGTGAAAGTCGTTGATTGACTTATGCTCCTCTAATTAATTATTCATATTATAAGGAAAAACAAATTAAACAAAAACAAAGAGTAAGAAAATCTAAGATTTTGAGTTAAAGAACAACATGAATGATGAACGAACTTAAAAAATCTAATTGTTGACTTATTTCATGTAAGATGAAAAATAGACTTCACTTGGGCTGGGCCTATTTTGTTTGGTGGAAATATTAATATTTTATGTTCTACGTGTGGCAATTTTTGCTTTTTTTCTCTCGACCTCACACCACCTGTCATGCTTGTCGACTTTTTAATTTTACTTTCTTTCTTGCATCATATTGCAACATATTCAATTTAATAAATTAACACAATAACATAATGTATTGCTGTGTATAGAAACGCATAGTAGAGTAGATCCTACCAATAAAAAAACTAATTTTCTAATGCAGATACAGATAAACTTGACTTTGCATAAATTGTTTAAAAAAGAATTACCTTCACTTTGTCTTTTCAAATAACTTGTTTTGAACATAAATGTTTCTGCACAGAAAAGCAGCAACAACAACATAACAACAGGTGTTTGCCCAGACCTCTTTGTCAGTTTGTATTTTCCCTCCTAAATTTACAGAATTTCACGCTGGCATTTCTTTTTGGCATTTCTTACCATAAAAACGAAAACTGAAAACTTCACCAAATAGGGTCCAGATAACTTTATCGTACATTTCTCATTTGCACGTTTTACATCATCACACATAATAGGGACTGTCCCCTCGCCACTTTTTGCAGCTAACCTCCCACCTTAGCTATGGCCAAAGAAAAAAAGAAAAAGAATTTAAACCAAAAATTTAGAAACCTAGACAAACAACGGGATTTGCATACACCGGGTGCTAGACTCAATTCAAACAAATAAGAAAATAATTCAAATTTTTTATTTGACGTCTTCGGCAAGAATTAGCTTCCATTTTTATCTGGTAAATAAAGGTCAATGCAATAATAGAAAATCACTCTGTCATTGAAGAAATCGGGGATCTTTTTGCCAAATTCCCCTCACATTTGAGAATCAGCACAGCAGGGATGTAATCTTCTTGATAATTCCAATTGATCTCAGCAAAGTATCCTGTGTCACAAAAAACAAAAATAGCTTCATGTTTCCAGAGCTGCAGTGGAGATGCCTAATTTTCGATAATTTGTTTCTACATGATTACTAATAGGAAAATATCCAACTTAAAAGTTTGATACTTTGCTAAGCAACCCACTATCATGCGCGAAGGTACCCATATTACTACTTTGTTAAACACTAAAAATAAATGATATGTCAATTTCGTTCTTACTTTCCTGACGTCTCTCCTTCGCAGGGTATTTTACTCCGCAATAACATATCGTTTATTTTTACTGAGTAACAAACAAAATAGACTTGGAGCAAGTCTACCATATTACCGACTTTTCATAATTTTGGCCAAGTGGTACAACTTTTTGGGGAATTTTGCGGTCAATTCGGTGTCTTAGTGGCGGGCTCTTACTGCATTGCACGGAAACATTTCCACTCCACCCATTATATCTACTTGATCCACGGGCTTTTAGGAAAAGTGAAGTTTGTATTTATTCCCACTTCTGTTTTTTCATTCTATTTCTCCTACATTCCATCACATTCCGGTCACAGGGAAACAAGAGGAAAAAGAGAGCGAGCGAGAGAGAAAAAAAAGAGTCGCTGTTATTTTCTTTTTTCTCTCTCTCGCTCGCTTTCTTTTTCCTCTTGTTTCCCTGTGACCGGAATGTGACGGAACGTAGGACAAGTAGAATGAAAAAAACAGAAGTGGGAATAAATGCAAACTTTACTTTCCCTAAAGCCGGTGCTTGATCTGTCAAAAGAAAATAACAGCGACTCTCTGAGCGCATGACAACGAGTCTGGACTACGCGATAAGCGTTTGATAAGTATTTGTGATAGTCGTTTGAAACTCATATCCTAATGCTTGAGTGTCAATGGAGAACTGTAACCACTATCATTATTAGAGTTGGTTGTGATATACGTTATAATTCCACAATTGTCTTGCGAGCATAGAGCTGGAAAAGAAAGCTAAACAATTCAATCTCAAGAAATCCAACAATTACATATGGGATCGTTCAAAATGTACATAACGGTTGGGGGTAGGGGGTTGTCTGCCCTTTTCGTGACAAACCATTAACAAAATTTCAGCTCAAGCGTGATGGAATATGATGCAATGATTTTGGTATCATTTTCTATTCATTTTCATTTTTTTTATTATTTTCAATTCATTTAAGGAGGGTCACCCTTCAATTCAAAGATTCGAAATCTGATCTGGAAGTCACTTTTGGCCTAGCCAACCAGCGCCAAGCAGTATGAATGAGGAAAAACGTTGAAGTCCGCTTTTGTGCCAAGAGGTAAGAAATAATATATGGGTAAGGGTATATGGCGCCGATACGGATGGGTTTGAATGCAGTAAATTCTCTAAACATTGATATGATTTTTAGCAAAAATGCCTTAATATTGGGTTAGATATAAAAAATTGCCCCTAATTTTGGGTAATTTGAAATGAAATACAACATTAATGTTGGGTATATAGGAAACTTTTAACATTTAAGAAGGGTTGGCTTTTAAAATCTCAGCGAAACACCCCCATCTGGCCATGGGACATGTACCCCTCTCCCGTGTTGAGACGAGGAATCTGATAGATTTGCCCCAAGTATATTTCTTTCTCCTCCTCATTTTCTTTATTCCGAATTTGCTCCGTTGTTGTAGGCTCAAGAAATATTCTCAGTTTGTATTTTTTTTCTAATAGACTCGGGGCAAGTCTAGAAATCTTACAGCAATCCAGAAATGTAATTTCTAATCATCCAATTCACCTTTTGATGACATTTGAAGAAACTTATCAAGTCTATCTTATTTAGCCATCAAACTTGACAGATCGTTTTGCTTGATAAATTTTTATTCAGCTGTATTCAAAAAAGAATTTTAGCACATTAATGCTTAAAAGCTTCTTTGAAACTCCGAATGCTGCTGTCAAAGATCGTTTCTTCCAAGACGATTATCTCATAAAATGTACTAATACTTTTCATGGCAGCATACTCGTAATTTCTGTTTGATGTTCCATTCAGGGCTCAACTGAACTCCGCCTGATTCTGGAAGATTAGAAAAGATTTCTTCGGAGCTTTTTGTATTCTGTTTATCGTAGTTTAGCCAGTGTATTTTAATCTCAAGTTTTTCCCAAATACTTACGAACGAATTTTAACAGCACTTATGGAAAGAGGATGTCACCACAATTACGAAAACCAAGTTTTTTTTACAGAAAAACCAAAATTTTCTCAGAAAAACTAGGATTTTATATATAGGTTTAGATAAAAATATAGGTTTTAGAAAAACTTGGTTTTTCAACAGAAAATAAAGGCTTCGTCAGAAAAACTTGGTTTTTTAACAGAAATTGTGGTGACATTCGCTTGCCAGGAGCACTTGCTGAAATTCACATTACTTGGAAGTTGGGTCAGCGTCTTATTTAAAAAAGAATTTCCCACAGAAAATAGTTGTGGCAAGAAGGGCGTAAGCAGGAATTACCATTTCTAATACGATTGAATTTCTGAAAAGCGGACACCATTTAAGAAAAAATAATTATCCGTATATCAAATGTAAAAGAACTTTGTAGAAACAGTTCCAACAGAAGAGTCCGCTGTCTTATATGTCCGTCTTGAAGAGATTAAACTGCATCGAAACGTTGACAACGATAGAAAATAGAAAAAACCGATGTACTTAAGTGTGCCACCAAATTTTTAATGTAACTTAATGTAACTTGATGTAAATGTAAATATATTATTGTGAGCTCAGTATTTATTTTATCACTAATTACTGTTTAAAAATCCGTTTGCATATTGTATACGTGTTTAAAAAATTATGAAATCAACAACTAAAAATCAAAAACTTAGGTGAATTAAATTAACCCTATTGAAATTTTCAAAAATTGAAAATGAATGATGCACTATTGCTGAGAGTAATTCTGAGAGCAACTTTTTATTTCCAAAAGGGGAAGGGGTGGCAAGCAGGTATTACTTTAGATGATGCTAATGTAAAGACTATTTTGAAGGTCTTCCAAACACAAAAATGAGAGCAATAATATTTTAATTTCTCGATTTTTTCTCCTGACGCAGAAAACTATTTCTTGTTTACAATCGCGTACTATGCTTGAACCCAAATATGAGCATATTCGCCTTCATCCTCTGTGCGCTTAAATGTGACGTTTTTCTCTTGTTCACTTTATTTTAAGTTGGTTTACAATAATAATCTAGCTACCTAGCTTGTTCATACCAACTACGAATTACCGAAATACACATACAAGTAAAGATGAAAAAGATTCCTAAAATTATCATAAATTATCATAAATTATCACAATTATCATAAGTTTCCTAAATTCTTTTTGTGGGGAGTTCAGAGTTCGTATCTTGTGGCATGATATTCTATATGTGTAAATTTGTTTGTGCAAACCATTAAAAGTTAAATGTATTTATATTCGGACCCAATGACGAGGGGCAAAGGGGTAACTGCTCATCGGCCAACAGTCAATAGCTGTTCACGTCAGGGGTCCGAGTGAATAAAAATTATTTTAAATCATATAAATACAAAACCTGAAATCTTCCAGCGGTCCGTCATTTCTCTATATGCCCTTGTTTATAATTGCGTACGCTGTTTCCACATCCCCACATCCCCACATCCCCACATCCCCACATCCCCACATCCCCACATCCCCACATCCTACACATCCCACACATCCCACACATCCCACACATCCCCACATCCCCACATCCCCACTCTTTTATTATTTCTTTTTCATTTTTTTTAATGGTGTATACTAGAAAAAGTATGGTAGTGTTTCAAACCAAAAACGAGAGGAAACACACCCGAAACTCAAAATTCGTAGCTTGAGCCATGGCAGAACTCGTGCTATAGTTTATTGCTATTTTACATTCACCACATTTTATTAGATTTTATTTATATTGTTATCAAGCAGTGGCGATGGCAGCAAAAGGTGGATACATAATAATATTAAATGACAATAAACTGAGCTGAACTCGGCTCCTCAAAAAATTGAGAAACTTGAGTACTGGAAGACTATTTACTAAGAAATGTGTTAAAAGCGCAAATTAACACATAAAAAGAACGAACAAATAAGCGAGGGCGGGGGTAACAACAAAACGAAATTATTCCTCTTTCTTTTCTTGGGAGCTTCTAAAGCAAGGCGTGTATAAAATGGTTGTGGGGGTAACGGGAAAACGTAAATTTAAAAACGAAAACAAAATTTAGAAATTTAAGAAAATCAATCATATTTGTAAGAATGAAAACATTGTTATTTGCAAGAACAAAAAATAAGTATACGAGAAACAAATGAAACAAATAAATGAGGGCGGGGGTATTAACAACAAAAAGCAAATATTTTCTCTTTCTTTTGTTAGGAGCATCTAAAAGCAAGGCATGTATAAAGCGGTTGGGGGGGGGGGTAACGGGAAACACACAAATTTTCACACACAAAATGCAAGAACAAATAACAAATAAAGGAGAAATAAAAAAACAGTGGTCGGAATTTTGGTGGGGGGGGGGGCTAATTATTTTTACTCTACGAGATGGTAACATTTTCTCTATAGGTGCATGGAAAGAAAATTTTCAAAAAAATAAAATAAAATAAACGAGAAACATATTAAACAGATAATGTGTGATGTTGTATTACATATTTCCTTTCTAATATCCGCAGTATCACGATTATTTCTCCTAAAATCCGATTCCGCCGAAAAAGCCAACATCCAACAATCCGCTCAAAATGCCAATAAAATCCGAAATTACAACCAAAATATTTACAAAATCCTACCTCCGAAAACCCTGAACCCCGCCTCCCTCTAGCAAGCGCTGGAGTTGAGGCCTGCCGCAGGCAGGCCGAAAAGCAAGTATTTGATAAACAACGTATTGATGAATACCATCAAAAAAACTACATTCATGAATTTCCAAAAGATGTCCTCTTTGACCACCCATTACGTATAAAATATTTGACAAAAATTTTTACTTTTGTTATCTTCCTTCAGTTGATTTGATAACTTAATTACAAGCCCAGAACTTTGCAAGGCTTTGGTTTTTATTCAGTAATTTGTTGTAATGAAATAATTTTGAAAATCCCGAAAATTCCGTACTTTATTATAAACTTTTTGCCCTATTTGCCAACAAACTACAGATGGCAAGTTTGACCAAAATTCACAACTTTCCAGTTTCCTTTAAGTTAAAATGCTAACTTAAACCAAGGGCATTAAGAAACCTGAGTTTTGTCCCTGTACCCGGTTATTCTACTGTCCCTGAACCCGTGCACATCACTGCATGGGCACAGGGACACACCCACACGTCACGGACACAGGGACACAGGGAAGAACAACCCCCGTTTCTTAATGCCCATGTTTAAACAAAAACATAGGCATTGCTGCTCATTCAGTAACTTGTTGTAGCTTGTTGTACAAAATGCAACAAATTCGTATTCGCATTTAGACCATTGTAAATGTTGAAATATTTATAGAAACATAATAACTCCCTATGCCATGTTCTTATGTTACATATCGTCCACTGATGCATAATTTTTAATTTACAATTCTCTTCGAACATAGTCAACATGAATTCACTGACTCCGATAAAAAACTCAAACTTAGACTTAAGTCGGTATGCAAGAGTACGAAAGCGTAACAACCTTCAGGCCATTTTAAAACTCGAGTAACGAGGAAACCCAGGGGGCCAGTACAACCTAACTGGGGTAAGGAATCTTGAGCTGCCCGAAAAATATAATCAAAGGAAATCTTAAGCTTACCCAAAAATATAATGGAACGAAAATGCAAACCCAAAAATTTATACGTATTGCACATGTTATGTAATTTTGCTGCCTAGAAAATCTTTTTATTAACATTCCTATGCTATTTCTAAATGTTTCACCAAATTATAAGATTATATTTTTTGATGAAAGAGTTAACCAAAGAATTAATTATCGAAATTGAAATCCCAGACCCAAAACTATAGGACACGCCCCCTACCCGAATCAGGTGGTACTCTCTTCTTTGCTATGTTTTTCTTTTCAGTTAGAAAAAAAAGACTAAAATTTTTTCCTGAATCAAATCGTAAACAAATCGATTCATTAATTTAATAACGAATTTAAGAACTGAAAATCTTTAAAGAGGTGTTCTCGCTTTTTTATGAGAAACCTTCAACCAAAATTGAAGTTGGAGTTCCTTCATCTGTTTATCAAAATGAAGCTCAAACTTGTTTGTCCTGTGGCAATTCGCATGGATTTCAGGATTAGTACCAGAGAGGGGCAGAGGGGCTACAGCCCCCGTCGGGGTAACATCTTGCCATTGTCAGGGAAATTGAAAAAAAAACACCAAAAATACCTATCTTTACTGTAAATGATAGTCGATGTTATTATTGCATATAAGTTTCTCTATTTCATGTTCATTATAACGATATAACATATTATTATATTATTATTACATTGATTAACTAAAGTTTTTAATTCTCAGTCTGAATAATTGTTTAAAAGTTCCTTAGTTTTCTGCATATCTAGGCCTTAAGTTCCTTACAAACGTGTGAACGCGACTGTTTTTTGAAAGCCCAAGTTTGATACAAACAATTTTATCTCTGTTGCATTTCAGGAATTTTAAATTGTTAAAAGAAATCCGATAACGATTCCAGGAGTGGAATTAAGTTAAATTATAAGTAACTACCATTGAACATTTTATTATCGTGTAGCTGTCGTATAGTTATCGCCAAGTTGTTATGTAGCAATCAAGGCTATCGTACTATCAGGACTTATTTTTTTGCTGAAAAACCCTCTTTTCTTTTCTAACTGAAAAGAAAAAAAGCAATTTTTAAGAGAAACAGATATTTCTACAATAGCAGGTAAGAAATTTGGAGCCAGTCCACTACTGAGTTGGCCGTTCTGCGCAATTTTAACTCGAATCTCCTAAGTTGAAGTTCCGTCCTAACTTTGCTACCACATGTGAAAGTTTGCTACAGATTTTGTCAATCCTTCGAAATTGTTTCAAATCCTGTATTCCAGAAAAGAATTTCAAGGCAATCAGCGTTCTGTGACAGTTTCAAACTCCATATTCCGCAACCGTTTTTCCTGGGGGGGGGGGGGAGGAGGTACTTGTCCCACGGTCGGACACTCCCTGGTCGGATGGGACTGAGATTTAATCAACCAACCCATCTTTAAAGTTCAAATTTTCGTATATACCCGATATTAACGATGTATTTCATTTCAAAAATACCCATCGTTAAGGACAATTTTTGATATCTAACCCAACATTAAGACATTTTCTAAAAATCCTACCCAGTATTTGCTGGGTATGATTTTTAGAAAATGGCCCGAGGGGGATGCACCCTAATAAATGGGTCCCATATATTAGGGTGCATCCCCCTCGGGCCATTTCTCCGCCGATCCCTCCACAACTCCTGATGACTCCCACTTTAAATAATTGTAATTTTTCTAATTCTTCGATAACATTAATTTCAATTGATTTGTGTATCATGTAATCAAATAAATACTCAAACGACAATGATAGATGGCTGGATCAAAGAAATATGCTATTTGTTCGCTCATATGGTCTTTATGGGCATTGGTGACTGATCAGGGCTGATCGGGAAGTAACCGCTCGTATTATCCACGTGGAGAGAGCTTCTGCAAGTGCTCTTCCGGAGATATAACATGGATTATAAATACAATCTGTCTGTGCCTTGCAGCAGAGTTCTTCGTTTCATTTATTCAAAATTTTTCAGCAAGATATAAAGTTCTATCTAAAACAAATCCGGAATAGCCAATCTAAAAATAACCTTTAGAGGCTTGCTGGGGATTAGATAAAGTACAATTCAACAATGTGGGCATGTCTATATAAGGACAATTGTCCAATATAAGGAAGGTTTTTCCAAGCATAGTCAATATGTCAAACCATTTTTAAATTTGCATATTTGACTTAAAAAACATGCATATTTTATTATATCATATTTCATTATATCAAAGTTTAGTATATACATATCATATGTTAAATCAACAACGAAAAGTTGGTATCATAATAATTGTCATTGTCAACTTTGCAAAAACTATTTGATTCACATTTATGTACATATTTCTTTGAAAAAATGGCTACTTGGTTAGTTTGCAATCTTTTAATATCTGATGACCTAAAAAGCTATCTCTGTTTGCAGGGTTGTAGCTTGAAATCGTCGAGGCTGTAAATTTGAAATCGTCCGAAGGGCAAACTTAGAATGTGGGATATCATCCAATCATCTGTCATGATGTTTAAATGACCAAAACCGGAAATTAAAATTTCCTTGGTTTGTGATCATTCAAGTCAATTTAAAAGAGACCCCACGTTTTTACATTATAACAGCCTGGTTACTCCTGTATCCACTTGGAAGTTTCTAGTTTGATTTCAGGTATTGGACAGGTCAACATGGTCACAGATAACTGGATGATATTTGAAACTCTAAGTTTGCTCTTCGGGCGTCTTTCATTGCGGTATTTGCTACAGCCCTGCAAATGGAGATTGTTTTTGGATCACATGGTAGTTGGGATCAATTAGTTTTAATGCAATTTGTCAATAATCAAATGCTAAAGATATTTGATGTCAATAAATACAACATAACTGATAGCCTGATAATCGGCCCCCAAGACATTGAAAGCTAGGTCTTGGGGGCTAGTTTCCGGGCTACATGATTTGGTGATCATTGATTGGTAGGTGGGTCTAAGTCACTTTTATCCCTGCAAAATGTCTTTAAATGAATTAACAATAATAATGGTAGCTACAGCTACATAGATACATATATTGTTATATACATATTGTTTCAATGAAGAGAAATATCTTATATCAAGAGGGTAGTCCAATGTTTTCTCACTTTCATCTAAAGTTTGGCTTTTTTTTTCTTCCCCAAACACTGAACAAAAAATTGACAATTTTACAGTTTCTCCCTGCAGCAGAACAAAAATTTGAGACATTTTGACACATGTAACAAATCAAGATACTCTTGGTACCAGACAAACATAGGACAAAAAATGTCTGCCTTAAATTAAATTAACCCGTTATCGTGAAATGATAACAAATAATGTGCCTTATCAATCTTCTCGAGAATTGCATTTATTTGTTAAAAACCACTAAAAAGACCATACAAATAAGAGAAACGAATCTAGATAATTGTTAACGTAGATGTTTCTTGAAAAAATGTGAATGCTCACACAAAATTTAACCTTATATCAGGAGATTAGAATATTATAAAACATTTTGGAATATGTTTAAATCTTCCCCATACAAGATTTTCTCTGATTTCATATAAACATTAATGCGATGAAAATCTTTTTCTTAATTTGCTGAACGAATAAGGGTTTCACCCATATTTTTGGCAAGAAATTAATCTGTAATTTAAAAAAATTTCCCAGATTTCGTTTAATAACACATCTTTTTATTTTTTTGTCTTTAAAAGATGGTGGGAAACCTCTCTCCGTAATCTCCAACCAATTTTGTATCTACCCAACAACAAATTCAATCAAAATTAGCTTTTGATTGTTCATGACAAAACATATTAACAACTATAATATTATGAGTATGCTGTCCATTTGGTGCTTCAAGGCCATTTAGTTGCAAAGACCCTAAGACAAACTGGACATCCTATTAGACCTTAATAGACAGGGAGTACCTCCACCATGGAAAAATAAAACAGAGTCTCCAACACTCAAATCTCCAATAGCGTATTTTCTCCAATTAACGCCCCCTCTCCTTTAAACGCCCCTGTTCCGATAAACGCCCCCTCTAAAATTATCTCTTAGGGGGCGTTTATTGGAATAATATCCAAGATGTATTTCCTAAAACTATTAACTTGCTCGATGGTGAGAATGATTTTGTGAATATTGAAGATATTTAGATCATTATTTCTCAGTACGTCTTTTTCGAGAAAAGTTTCATTTTGTTAATAAACGCTCCTCTTTATTAAACGCTCCTCTCCAATAAACGCCCCCTCTAAAATCTAAAAAGTTATAAACGCCCTGGGCGTTTATTGGAGAAAATACAGTAATGTTCCTTTGATTTTGATATACAGTGATTCGTCAGTCCGACGCGACAGTGATAATTTCATGTCATGTTACTTTCAAAATAATTTCCTCCCGGTTCATATAAAATGTTAATTGGAAAAAGCAATGAAACAAACATGCAACAAGACTTTTTCGTATGATCTTAAAAGCCATTTAGGGTCAATTCCTCATCTCGTGCTAATGAGATTTTCGAAGATTTTTTTCATCGCATCATTGGATTTTTATTCGAAATTAAAATAACTCATGTACTTTTAAGAATAATACGCTTTCTAAGACTAACTTCGTCATATTTGACTCATGAAGATTTAGCTATCTTTTAAGTGGTTTTACGGACCATTCTTGTTTCTGTAACAATTAAATTTCATGGAGATATCGTAAGATATAGTAACAAGCTCTCCTGTCAATGCATTGGATAATTCGAATCCTTATACGAATACACACATTTTTTATAAGAATACAAGTTGAATTGCATTAATTCCTCCGTAGTTCAAACAAAATTTGCAATGTGAAAACTGTGAATAATTAGTTAGAATACACACTTTTTTTTTAAAGAATACCTAGTTTTTTGCCAAGCCTAGATATTCTTCAAAAGTTTCGCTTTTGAACCTAAGATTATTCTTAACCGACACAAGGTGTAAATTCGCCTGAAGATCAAGGACAAAAATTCAAATCTTTGTTGATGTGTTGCATCATCATAAAAAAGAAACAAGAACATTACAGAACAATAAAAGTGGTATTGAAATACAAAATCTAATGCTTCAAGTAGGCTGCAGAAAACAAAACAAGAACAAAACAGAACAATAAATGTGGTATTAAAATACGAAGCCTAATCTAAAAACATATAGCGTCAAATTCACACTTGTTTTGCTTTGTGATGAAAAATTGATAAATAAAAAATCTAAGTCTTGATGAAACTTGAGCCTTAATATTTTTATAGACTATATTCTTATAAAAAAAAAACGTGTGTACGATTGTCTGAAGCATAAAATGTTTGAACTGCGGGTCATTTTCTGCTTTTGCAGACATTTCGGAAAAACTGAGAAACCGTAAGCCTTCCCAAAAGATCTAATTATCAGCTTTTTGGTCAATACATTTCTTATGTTTGAATCTTGTTGTACACGCCTTTTTAATCAGAATAAAATTTAATTAACGTTTTCTTTTGTATTATATATCAATATAGTTTGCGACATTTTGCAGCCAGTGTCATAAACTCGTCTTCTAGTTTTAATATTTCCAAAGTTTAATACAGTAAAAACTCAAAGTCTAATATTTTTAAATGTTTAAATCTTGTTGTACACGCCTTTTTAATCAGAACAAAATGTAATTAACGTTTTCTTTTATATTATATATCAATATAGTTTGCAACATTTTGCAGCGAGAGTTATAAACTCGTCTTTTAATATTTTCAAAGTTTAATACAGTAAAAACTCAAAGTCTAATATTTTCAAATGTTAAATTTGGTTGTACACGCCTTTCTAATCAGAATTAAATTTAATTAACGCTTTATTTCATATTATATCAATATAAATTTTGCAGCGAGAGTTGAATAAGTTTAATTCACGTTTTCTTTTATATGAAAACACAGAATTTCAAGACCATGTTCCATTCTCAACTACAAATCAAATAGTTTCCGTTTTCGAAATTTTCAAAAATCGTAAACATTTGTTTTTGACGCATGCGCTTGCATGAGGGGTAATATAGTATCTGCGGTTCCGCGTAAGTTTCATTTCAATGGAAATCGCTGCTTCACACAATTTAGCTGAAATGCAACTCACCTACCATAGACATTTGCCGTTTTGGGTAAGTTATGGAAATCCGTTGTTCCACGGTGCTAAAATTTATGCTATACAAAAAAATCTCGTCAGTCCCCTAAAATTGTATGAAAATTCCTACCTGAAAACTTAGCGAGAAATCCCGCCGACCATGAGAACGGTAAGTCACGTCGCTTCCCGAAAAGATCTCGAATCCCGCGTTCCGCAACCAAATTTTCACCAACCACGCCGTTCCGCGAGCCCTGCTGACCCCCCACGTATATTTTGACATTGTTAAAGATATTTAATAAGGCGATCTTCTTTATAGATCTCCTTAATAGTTTAACTTGCCTGAATATCTACCATGGATCTATTAAATATTCTTACCTGAAAAGAATGAGGTTTCAAAAGATCCAAAATAAGATTTGAAAATAAATCTGATTTATTTTGTTTTGTCACATTCTGTATGGAATTTTGTTTGGCTCAAATTTTGTTATGCTTTCCATCTTGTTTTCCAAAATCCTTCCATTAAGTGTGTTACTTTTCATTCAACTCATTTCAATTCAATTCATTTTAATTCAATTCAATCCCTTGTCAGCTTTACATCACCGATGATTAATTTCAGATATAATCGTCAACCATTTACTCCCCCCGGGAAAAATTAGCTTAATGTCATTCCTGACGTCTGGGATTGTTGAAATAATGGCGCAACTCAGCCCCGATTCCATCCTGCTCTGTCATGTATTAGCCAATGACGAAACAGCCTCGCATTTGAAAACAATGTTTGGTTTGCAGACATGACTCTCAGGGCTATCTAAATATAGGGTGCGCATCTCTCATTCGCTAATCAGTAGTGCAACTACAAAGTAATGGTTTGTTCTTCGGAGGAAATATTGCCGTGGTTCAGGAAGCGTCTTGAACGCCTAATTACGCAGATTTAGCACCCTCTTATGTTATCATCCTTCTCGTGTTACGAAGGTCCATTTATAAAGACCAGCAAATATATCAATACATCAAAAATCTGCCAATAAGAGTATCAGTCTGCAAAATCAGTTGAAGAATAGACACATCTTGGCTATTTAAGCTCCTGTGGAAACACACGCTGAATTCGTATTTACTCTCTCGTGTTGGAAGTCACATTTTGTTGGTACGAAACATTGCTAAAGAAGATGCGCACTTGTTGGATAGTGCTTGCGGTATTGATACCAACTCTTTACTCCACGAATACACAGTCTCTTAAAATTAGTGCAGGAATACACCCAAGAGATATCAGTAAAACAATGCAATTTGTATGGGACACACTGGTTCATTGGTATAAAGTAAGAGTGCCAGATAAAGAACCGCCACGTAAGTTTAATTTTTAGTTTTTCGGCGTTGTGAGCTATCGAGCTTCTAAAAGTTGTATGTTGTAATGAAATACATATTCTTTATGCAGCAAGTAAATACAAGAAACGGTTGTTTTTATTAACGCGAATAAAGATGTGCTTTATTCAAATACAGATAATAACACATTGAAGAGGAAAGGAGTGTCATCATTAGTATATCAAACGATGATTTCAGATTTCATTATCTCAAAATAGCCTGATACAATTTAATAAAATAGTATAGGTTATTAGCTACATTAAGAATTACTATTACTAACAAAGAATACACGAACATAAAATTTTGAACTAAAGATAACTGAGGAGAAAAAAGAGATTAAAAATGGCGAGAATACGATGGATCATGGATTGCCAGCACTGTATATTTATGCTTATACGATTATGTTAGACATATATTCATATATATGACAGTTGATAAATTTGGATCGTGTTTCGTCATCTTACTATATCAAACTAACCTTCCGGAAAATATTCCAAGCAGTCGCAAATGCTGATTGCTATGACACGCAAAAATGTTCAATTTTTATAAATAAATCATGTAGCAGATATTTAAGCATGGGCGGAGCTCGGCTCGGAGGATTGGGGGAGGAGCGAAAAGGTTCTTTAAGGAGACATCTGGCCGACGACTAGACTGCAAAAGCAATAGCAAAATGACCGGAAAAATAGCCGACTGTGCCTGCTAAAAAGCAGTTGGGGCGATCGCCCCTGCCCCCATTGGCTCTGTCCCTGCATTTAGGTGGTGCGTTTGCTTTGTAAAAATGAATTTTGACAATAAGAAATATACATAACAAAGAAGATACACAATAATTTTAACAAACATAAACAAAAAAATTATTTCAAATAGGCAAAGCCTCTTTCCTTGAAGATTTAAAGTCGGTTTTTTGCACGAACCAATATTTTCATGCTATTGAAATTTGCAGTTTAAATTTCGCTATTTGCAGCACAGAGATTGTGTAATAGTTAAAATAGATTTTCAAAGATGCAAGAGTGCTGTTACTTGTACCAAAACAATCAAAATGTAGAAATATGGAGTATATAGTGGTCTCCGTCATAAGGTAAAATAATATAAAAATTCATGTCGAGACCATATGTAACTTTTATCTCCCTTCTCGAATTTTGAGGTATAAAATTGCAGATTGAAAGAGGTATATGTAATATGTTAATGAAAAACGTGAATTATAAAGAATCTAATTTTGGAATTTGCTTGTAAAGATAAACCAATAGATCGTATGGTTACAGTTAGAATGACAATGCTAAATACAGTTATCAAATTGTTCCCAAAATATATTTACGCTTGTCCACAATTCATTTTTGACATATTAAACAAGAGAACAAAATGAGACTTCTTTTCTCTAACGACAAAGGGAAAAAAGTTCGAGGACAAAGACCTGTACATCGGGTGTAGAGTATCTCATATGTCTCATATTTAAAACAACCCTAAAATGTGCTTCTGAAAATGAGACACGTTGAGTCGACGTTGAGCGCCACTTACTTCCTAATATAATTGGATAAGACTTTTGTGGATGACGTTTAATTAAATTGTCTAATTGTGGCACTTTATACTCTTTTAATTCGGCGTGCCTGCTGAACAGGTCAAGCCACAGAAATTAAAATAACCTTTACAATTAAAAAACGCAGATAGTCATAATTTTAGAGAATGGTGGACCAAAAAATGTTCCTCTGTTTGCTGGGCTATTCTGCAAATCCAATTTGCTACTAGAGCATAAAAATAAAACAGAAAGATGCCCGAAGGTTTCATTTAGATTTAGAGATATGACTCGACCTTCAATGATTCTAAGGCACTTAAATAACAATAACAAAAATAGTGTCTTTCTTTAGATTTCGCAATGAATTAAAAACATTTATGGAAAGTGCATTCCATGTTTTCAATGCTACCGAATGAAGTCGATCAGACAGGTGTGAAATGTAGAAGTATGCTAATTACAACCAAAAGCTAAAACGTTTCACTGGTCACTTATAGTTCGCATCTGTCTGGTCGATTTCACCCGGCCACATTGAAAACACAGAAAGCAGAAATGTTTTCAATTTTTTTTTATTTTCGCGATTTGGGTACCTTAGAATTATCGCAGAAGGTTGAGTGATATCTCCAAATCTAAGTTAATCTTTCGAGGCATTTTTCTGCGTTATTTTGACGGCCTAGTAACGAAAATATTTGCAGGATAACCCAACAAACGGCGGAACGTTTTTGGTCCACCAGGAAAATGCAGACAAGTTTTATTCTAACTTCAGATATATATGTCTAAGTTTATTTTTACTGGAACTAATTTATAGTTTGCTGTGTTACGCTCTGAAAAATAAAAACTCTGATAGGATTTAGCTCTGGAATAAATCCGGGCGTGAAAAGATTAACCCAGATTCAAATGGGAATAATTCGCAGTAAAATTGTTCCTTAAATAATGAAAACTATGAGGTTAAAGGATAAAAATAGCCAAAGAAGATGGTAATATTTTTAAAATCATTAGAACAGTGATAGTTTCTTTTGAGATAAAATAGTAGCCAAACGCATTAAAGAACATATCTGGCTATGTGCGTTAGTGTAGGGTCGCAAGGAGGGGTTCTGTGGGTAAGGACCCCTGTCTGTTTCTAAAAATCAAGGCTATTGCCCAACTTTGTAAAGCGTTTTTGTTTTAATTTGGAGATTATGCAGCAACTAATGGACATTCTAGGCATCTTAACCAACTCAGGCCCGTAGGAAGCATTTTTTGATTGGGGGGGGGGGGGGATAGCCCAGCCCAGCCCAGACTGTAGATTATGCAAAGGGCGCATCCAATAATGAAAATTAAAATACATATTGCCTACCTTTGAGAGCAGCCGGGGGGGGGGGGGGGGGTTGGGGGGGGC